>JAVQJF010084746.1:0-63371 GCA_036023855.1 Gadopsis marmoratus | reverse complement strand
TCGGGGTTCAGTGTCTTGCCCAGGGACACTTCGACATGCGACATGCGGGAGCTGGGATCGAACCACCAACCCTAGGGTTAATGGACGACCGCACTACCCCCTCAGCCACAGCCGCCCCTCAGTTCACTGTTGATATGTTGAAATCTGTACAAAAACAATGGTGAATTGTGCCTTAAAAAGCATTTAATTACATTTGGAGAACGAATACTGGAGAATATCACCTTTATGGCTTTACGCCTAAAAATATTGTATTGTAGATGTTTCGTAATTCAGTATATCACAATTGTTTTATCAGGGAAAGTTAAATGCAGATGTGGAAAAACACTAATCTGTGCTCTTGACCAGTAAGCAACTCCAGTTGAGTCATTGTGGGTTAAGAACCTTGCTCAAGGGGTTTTCCTATTCACTTTTCTTGGACAGATTTATCTTGGCTGGTAGAATTTACACACATTCTTTTGCAAATGGCTTCATAACCATCTGCCATGAACAAGGCTGATTTTACGTTACAAGCGACCAAATATATTTTTTCGTTTTACTTTTGATTCTAAATGAAAACAACCATAACCTTGAGAAGTAAAACAATCCTATCTCTAGTTTGTCCACGATAACATTTTACACCCATGGTATTACATGTAGGACTGTCATCTTACAATGTGCTACTTCTCTCTGGCCTTTTCAACACCTACATCCCTATCTGAGATCCGTAAGGTCCATAGAAAGCTTACTGTATTTCTGTCTAGACCTACGGAGCCAATACTCTCATAATTCCATAATCACAGTGCCTTGAGCAGAGAGGTTTAAAATGATATGGGTGAATGTCTCTTTCCCCTGAAGGCAAAGCCAACAACTACACCACATTTTCAATGCCTCCATCTCACTTCCTTCTCTCTATATTCAATCATTTCTTGCACTTAGCTACTGTATCTCCCTTCTTTAAGCCCCACCATCACTTCATCCTCCACACTCCACAATCATTTCTCCCCCACCCCATCCTCCCCTCTTGCTCTCTTCCTCATGGCTTCATTTAGCTGGCACCACTATCAGGGGAAATTCGCTTGATGGGGAGAGTCAATGGAGTGTAGCATATAGCTAGACATCAGCCTCAGGGAGGGTTTTCTAGTGAAATCATAAACAATATTGCATAAGCTACACAATAGTCTGCAGGGGAATAGTGGTACAAGGAGCGGTGGAAAGAAAAGGAGAGGGATGATGGAGGACTATTAGCAGTTGTGGGAGGAGAAGGTATATGGTGTGGTAAATTAACTTGTATATCGACATTCAAAGCACATACTCGAGACATGGTGTAAATTCCTGAACTTGTACATTTAGAGTGTTAAGTATGATGCTACTGATCATTTTTGTATATAGTATAATGGTGTAAAGTGGTGTGCGCAGTTTGATGCCTTGACTATAAAATGGATATGGTTCACCTGGAGAACAGCCAATAAACAAATTTATTTGTATAATAATTTGATAATAATCTTATAAATACATTGAACTAAATAGAAATAGATTAAATTGCTTTATTCACATCATTTGGAAAGAATAATTAAAACTGCAATAAAATAAATCTACTTAAACATAGGGTTTTACAGTGTTTTAACAAATAAAAGCAACATTCCTGATTATTTGTAGTCTTAACATTGACTTTGGAGCATTCAAAATGGTTCTGCCAGAGAATCTGAGGCCATCTGTCACCTCAAAGGGCAACAGGAGCACGATGAGATAAATCTAACGATACCATAAAAACCCCTGTGTGTTACAATTTTTGTGAAGTGTGGGTGAGTTTCCCTCTTCTGCATACCTGACCTCCAGGTGCAATGCCAGGAGACAGCGGTCGGCAATGTCCCGGAAGCCCCTGGACAGGTCACTTAGGGTCTGGAGAATCTGCTCCCTGCTCCGGTCACTCTCACCAACCACCTGGCTGTCCCCCGAGCATGGAGACGCATCTGGGTGGACAGAATAGACGGGAAGACACAAAAAGACACCATTAACAAACACAACAGCACCAAACGGGAGGTAGTGGTGAGAAGAGGGGCCATCCTTTAACAAGGGGAACTAGCACTGGCACTGGCTCTAAAGGTGCTGCTCTATAGTTGACCCTGACCCCCACAAATGTGTCGTAACATCATTATTACTGCGACCCGTCTGCCGCCACACACACACACACACGCTGTACTGTGCATGTATGTCATTTCAGGTTGACATAATCAGGTACTGAAAACAACACCAGCTCATACAATATTCACAAAAAAAAAAAAACATTAGTTCAACATCACACACCTACTAAGTCCTTCAGCATGTTCTTGTACTTTCTTCTCGCCACTTGTGCTGAGACAGCAGGAGCATGTGTCAGTGCACTACATTGTAAACCACACAAGAGGCCTGTGCATGCATGCGTGTGCGAGAGAGAGAGAGAGAGAGAGAGAAAGAGAGAGAGAAAAGCGAGAGAGAGCCAGAGAGCATGAGAGCATGATGAGTGTATATAAATTCAGCCCGGTGTAGATCAATGGCCATAAATTAGCAAGCGGAGGAAAGGGAGAGAAATTGGCCCCGTCACTCATATGTAAGTCTATTTGGTCAATGAGGCGACAATGTGTGTATGTGTGTTCGTGTGTGTGTGTGTGTGAGTGACTGTTGAGCAGGAGAATGCAGGGGTCCACGATCGATGTGCCGCAGTCAAAGCCAGCTCCCCAGTTACTCTTCCTGCCCTTCCGAAGGTCACATGCATGCACACGCGTGCGCACACACACAAACACACACACACACACACACAGCTAAGGACATAGTGGCAGCAAGTGTAAATAAAGGCCGAAATAGTCAATCAGTTAATTTATCTTCCCTCTCTATGACTAATACTTCTGACTGATATTCCCCAAAACAGACAGGAAGTGAGATAAAGGTATTTCGCACTGGTAGTTGTTGTTAGTAGTATTTGTATATGGATTCGCATTCCTGTAGTAAGTCAAAGCAAGTAGATTTGTCCTAACCTGAACACATTTTTAAAAAAATGGTAAGGAATAGTACATGTGTAGTCCTATAAACTGGAAAATTGACTTCACTACTCCCAAGTTAGTTTGTCAATGCAATGTGATTTGCAAGCTAACTCAGATTTCAGATCTTTCAAGCTGACTAGGACTACATCAGCTGTTACTTTAGGAAACAAGGGGATCCACGGATATTTAAAACATGGATCCCGAGCTACTCCATAACAGGACAGAGGCAGAACCATGATCAGAGCAACCTTTCCGAAACACCAAGACTGGGTCAATAGTGCTATAACATGGCTACATCTACCATTTACTAGAAAAGTTGTAGAACATAACAACATGGGTACAAAAAGTGCAAATCTTTCTTATGCACAAAAGATCCCACACTTATTTAATAGTTTGGAAGTACTATATATCACATGAAAAGTCCTGGCTGTAATGCTGATTACATAGACAAAACTGACCGCTGCTCAATTTCCAGATTGACTGAATATGCAAGAGGACCTCGTGTCATAAATTCAAACATCTAACTGATATTATGGAGCCTACTCGTTAATCAGTCCTGACACCTGGAACAAAAGTGGAGACAAGTCGCGAAGAAGACATTCGTCTATGGACAATATAGAAAAAATCCACTGAAATAACTGACCAAAGTAAATACTGGGACATTGTACTTCTTGAAGAAGCATTTGCTTTCATTGAACAGTGGTCTTAAAGCTTCTAAGGAACTTAAGTTGTTTACATGATATTGGTGTTGGATATTTGTTGCGTTTGCAAACATTACATTGTTCACATTAATAAGGCCAACTAAAGTTCAACAGTAAAATTACTGTACCCATATTTCTGCACTGTTTAAAAATATAACACTCATTGAATCAAGGTAATTAATTGCTGCCTTACATGGCAAGTGGTTCTCTGTGCTCATGTTTGCACATTTTCCATGTGCTGGTGAATATGTGCTTCTGGTTCCATTATAGTAACTTTAAATTAACCCCTGATAAAATAAGAGACCGTTAGCTAAGGAAAACAGCAGTGAGATATGTTCCATGGCCAGCCAATCAACAAAGCAAATGCACTCAGGGTCGTGTGATGTGACATCAGTGTGACAGCTGCTCTTGAGGCCTGTGTGTCTGACATATAGAGATAAAGGCTGGTGGCATTTCTTATTAAAGGTGTGCACGTGATGTGTAGGGCTGTGTATGTAGAAGTGCTAAATGTATGTACCGTACATATACACTTACTTGCTAATTAACTGTCTTCTTGAGTAAATATCTTGATGAGTGTGGGAGGACACCGCAGTGCAGTCATTTGCAGCAGTTACAGGCAGTTTGTACTGTAACAGGGGGCTTCAACTCAAATAAAACTCAGACCTCAGATAAACACTTACTATTTTGCAATAAAATGTCTAATTGTGGATGAAAACAATGAAACTGAAAACAGAAAACTGTGGTCTGGAAGGGTTTTCTATAAAAAGAAATCACAGATTTTTGTAACACTTTTCAATTATCCAAGGCTTTGCAGTATCAAAATTCTCCATCCTTTCTCACTTTTCACTCTACAAAGTTGCAAGAAAACCACAAATTACGAGCCTTCCTTTGCTCTTTTTAATCAGTTTCATCATTAGCACAGCAAGAACCACCGCCGTGAGTTCGGAGATAATTGGGGGTAGGGCGGCTAACATTTTAGGCTTATGATCAGTCTTTATTTTTGTTAATCTGAGGATTTCACATTAAACCAGTGTGAGAGGGGCTTAACTCAACAGACCTGTCTAATATTGCATAGACTCTCAAGACTGGAGCACAGTGATTGATTTGCAGTCTTTAGTAGTTTAGACTCTGTGTGTTTGGTTGCATGTTTGAATTTTTTAAAGAAAAACCAAGTCATCAATGTTACTGTGCAAAATCTAGGCTAGTGCTGCACAAGCAGAAAACAGAGAGCCATGGATGAGATCTTTAGGTCGGCAATATCAATATTAATCCAGCTAAGAGAGACAAAGGAACAACAAACAAGATTGGTCTTAACAGAAAAAATCCACAATGATTTCTCAAGGGAGCAGCGCATAATGACATTAATTGACTTCATTTGATTGTATTTAGCAGATGCTGTTTATTCTCCCTGGTCATCTTATCAGATCATTAATAGATACAAAATGCAGCACTGAAATACAATACCGCCCCTCAAACTAAAAGACACAATTACGAGAATATTACCTATACAGCTGAGTAACCTGAAGCTGCATTAAATGATCTGTGACATTATTGATGACTATTGGTGGCAAAAAAACATCAACAAGTGTAAAACCGTCACTTTGCGCTTCCATAAAGTCTTAGTGAAATCACCTGACAAAAGGTGCATGTATATTTGTCTGACATACACCACTCTGTGTGTGTCTCTTTCCTTCCCTTGTATGTGTGTGAGCGAGCGAGAGCATTTCACTTGCTCTGCCCGTGGGAGTGTTCTCCCCCCAGGTGTGTGTGTGTGTGTGTGTGTGTACGTGCACATAGGCGTGTGTGTGTGAAAGTGACTCGAAGGCCTCGGTTTCCTCTCGTGTGCATTACACTCACTCACTTTGGCAGCAGAAAGAGAAGAAAAAGGGCTCGCTGTGGCACACACTGCTGGAGGTCTCTCCATGGGGTGTCCATGAAACACACACACACACACACACACGGCCAAAAGCACATGCACACAGACACACACATAAACATGGATTCCTGCCCCCAAGCACCACCACCACCACCCCACCCTGTGCTGCTTTGATGATGCGAGGGAGGCGTCACAGCATGGGGGGCACCATTAGAGTCAGGGACAGACGGGCAAAAGGAGACGACTCATTGGTCCTGACTGACAACTTTCTTGCTCTTTTTTCCCCCCCTTTCTGACGATTAAATGTGAGGATATGTATGTGCGTGTCGTGTATGCATTTATGCGCTCATGTGTAGGCATGTGTGTGTGTGTGTGTGTGTGTGCGCGCAAGTATGGCTGTGCTTATCCAATTATTTTAAAATCCCATCTAAGAGAAATGTCTGCTTGCCATCTGCAGAAGATGAGGGTGGCAGACATTAAGGGAGAAGATCAGTCATGGAATTCACATTCTTACACACATACAGCAGATGCAGATGCATACAGATGCAGACAGATCGTATCAACATAAACCAAATCTTGCACTCTTTGACCTGCCTGCTATTGAGGGGACAAACAATACAAGCAAGAAACAAGAAAACAACATGACTTGACATTTTCTGTGGCACCGACAAATACAGATGCTGAACACTTGATACGAATCATGATCGGTTTTGTTTAAAAAGTAAAACATGGCCCACCCCTCAACAGGGAAGAGGAATGAAGAAAAAATGGAGAAACATAAGCAAAGGAGTATCCTGGAGGGGTGGAGTGATGAATGATTCATAAATGACTGCCTGGGTGAGAGAGGAGAGGAGTTATTAATTATTTTGCTGCCTCTGGTAGAGGATGAACAGCTGCACATGGGGATCTGAACTTCTGTCCAGAGAGAGAAAGCGAGAAAGCGAGCGTGGAAAAAGATAAAAATTGAGGATGAGATTGAAAGATTTTGATATCTAAAGCCCACAAATTGCTTAATGCTGTCGTATAATGAGAGAATCAAAATATGCTAGAAATGTTCAGCAGAAACCCGAATGGATGAAGCAAAATACAATATTTTGACTACTGAAAAAACAATACCATCATCTCCCACTGCAACTGGTCCCCCAGGCCTCTGCAAGGAATAAGAATGTGTTCTTCTTTAACTTGCCTTGTTAAATGGAGTCAAGGAAATACAATCATCGCTAAAGGCAAAATACCTACACTCAGCATAGCCAAGGTTGGAAAAGTGCATTCCGTAAGCCCAGAGACGAGATGTGGAATTTAATCCCACGAGGAGAGCGCACAGTTAGTGTCCAGAAAACCTGCGGCACAGATTGGAGGCCTGTTTCTATGCACCTAATGATAGTCAGGCCTCCGACACGAACACACACATTTACACACAAGGTGTTGGTAGGCAGTAAAAGGTCTGTCCACTATGACGGCCCTTCACGCTGTTCATGATCTCCTTTTTGCAGGTCCATGTTCAGTACACAAACAAACAAGGCTGCCAAATTATTATTAAAAATGCCTAAAGTCAACATAAAAATGTCTGTCATGCTGACATTGCCCATCAGACGTGTGTGTGTGTCTGGTAAATATTGACGGAGTGGATTTGAAGTCCAGTACTGTGACCAGATGGGTGACAAGACCCTTTCTGCAGCCACCTTCACAGCCAAAAACCATTAGTGGTCTGTCTGCATACACACACAGTCCACATTATCAGCACACACACACACAAACAGATATCCAAACACCTAAATTGAATAAAGATTCTGCACCAATAGGAAGTTGAAGGGGTCAAATGTGCACGCTACTTTCATGTTATCTTTTATACTTCACAGCATAGAAAACACATCCAGCAGGATTCAGTCACACAGGAAAGTGACCAAACCAAACGCCCACTGCACAGATCACCATCTTGGACCAGATCCTTACCACTGGAAGAAAAGAGGGAACAATGTTCACAGTACCAGGATGAGGTAGGGGCAGAAGCAAGGAAAGAAAGAAGGAAGTGGGGGAAAAAAAATACCAAGACAGAAAAAAATACTAAGAAAGAATGAAGCAAGAAAGTAAGAAAGAGAAATCAAAGAAAGAAAAAGCAAAAAGAGGGAGAGGAAAATGAGTTGTTCATACCTGACTGCTTCTGTAATATAAAATCCAATTTGGAGAGGCATAGACGTGAGGCAGGGGGGTGGAGGATGAGATAAGGTGGGGTCCTTTTTCCCTGCCGTACCCTTGTCCCATCTTACAGAGTGCATGCTTATGTACACACAAACATGCACGCACGCACACACACACTAACACCCATAGTCCGTCATCAGCTCGGCAAACACTAAATAATGAACAATATGGAGGCTGTCCCAGCATGATAAGTGACTGCCCTATCCTTCCCATTAGTACCACCCGCCAGAATTAATGATAATTATGTCACGTCCCTTCCCGCACTTTTATTGAATTCTTATCTATGAATAAACGAAGAAAGCTAGCGTCGGCGTGAGAGGGAAGGGAAGAGTTTAAAAAGAGATAGTGACAAAGTCAAGTCCAAATAAGAATATCTGAAAATTCTCATTTAATTATTTCATGTCTAAAAGAAAAGTTGCGATATGCAACAGCAAAAGAGTGCAAGTTCACTGAGCAATCAGAGGTCTGAAGCTAGAGAGTTGTGACAATTGCTGATAAGGGTTAAAGGCCTCTCTCTGTGCTATTAGAAAAGGTGCATAATTTACCAGAGATCTACCAGAGGACTGAGTTACTGTAGTGAACATGGCTAACGTTTAACGTTACAACATTTAAGGTGAACCAATGAGCTGTATGAGAAGATGGAGAAAAACGTCTATATATATATATATATATATATATATATTTTATATTTTTTTTTACGATAAAATGCAGTGATTACTGCATGTTTTGAAACTGAATAAAGTGCTGTATAAAGCTTATTAATATCAAATAAAACCAAAATGAATGTCAAATATGTACATGCAACAGTTCTCTAAATACTTCAGTCTTCAACATAACATATTACCCATCCAACTCTAGAAATTCAGCTGGATGACGAATTTTTAAATGATAAATATTTTTAATGTTAAATATTGAATGAGGTTATTAGAAAGACATAAACAACACATTAAAGAAACATGACTTTTGCACGAGACAGAGAAAAAAAAGACATGTGTTTATGCCGCATGAATTCGTAGCTTCAAAATAAGGGACTGCTGGTACAAGTTACAGTACAGAAACAAACCCTAATGCAAGAGTCATTAATGGGAGTAATAACGTCTTGATTGCTATCTTGTGACGTTAATAAAAACATGAACTTGAAGAAGAATCATATGAGATGCTAGAATCTTTATTAGGAGATTAAACATGTTCTCAAAGTGGTAATGAGGATAAAAAAAGGTACTGTAATGATGAGCGATTAAGAAGACCTACATGATGACTGTGTTGGATGGAAACACACACACACACCTCATTTTGATCGGTGATTAATGATACAAATATGACGACTGAGCAGGGACTGTATTAAATGCTTTAAGAGTCCTGATTAGGGGAGGCATTTATACACACACACTCACAGAGGAAGAACCAAGGATAATGAGTTGTGTGTGTAAAGTGCTCTTTGACAACTCCAGTGGAGAAGGTAATGAGTGTGTGATAATACACTCAAACAAGAACTTAATGAGGCACAGGTAAGAAGTATCGCTACAAAAACACTGCAGCTAAAGATGAGAAAACTTCACGTACCCCCAACTGTGACTCTCCATAAACCATCCAGACAATGTTTTTAATCTGTAGTGTATGCTGATCAATAATCTGCTTAATGACCTGAGAGCAATGTCTCCTGGAAAAAAAGTCCAAAATGTAATATTGCACTATACTATTATAGTTATAGTATAGTATAATATTATTGGTATTATACCAGTCAGTAGAGGATGTATGGTGCCAGAGAGGCTTGTCTGCAGGTACTTTCAGGGTTTAAGCTTCATTAAACCATCACACTACTGAAATTTGTTGGATGTCACCTGAACTGGCAGCCAAGAAAGCCTCTCTGTCTGTGCCAAAGTGGACTAACAAGAAACTGAGAAAAGAGAACAACAGAAAGCATCGTTTCATCTTTGGTGCAATGCAACCATCCGACAGAAGCAGAAAGACAATGCTCTGTTTTTCAGTAGGCAGAATAAACAGCAACAGATGTCTGCGTTGGCGTCAGTGTGGTGGTTGTAGGCGCAAAATTGACTGCATATGTCAGTGTTTGTGTCAAAAAATATCACCGAGCTTTTCTTAATTTAATTTCATCAACTGAATAACACCTTTGGACGTATTCAGTTAGAAGGAACAGGGTTTTTGATAGGTTTGAGAGAATCCAGTTTTTTAGGCGACAAATATCAGAATCAATCTCTTTGGATTCATTATCTAGTTTCCACTTCTTGCCTATATGCACAGATATGAGATAAATATAAGAGCTTCATTATGCAAAGAAGTACGAGACCTCAAATATGTCTGTCTTTGCCAAGAGAACCAGGAGAGAAGGAAGATTAGGTGAAGAGGTGACGTTCATTAAACTTAAGAGTGCTTTTCAAGTGTGGCCGTTTGGAACAGCTATTAACACTTTTGCCCTCCAACAGACAACAAAATGTGCAGACTAGATCACTAGATCATAATCGCCAACTCACCAGTATGAGTTGGCAGTGATGAAAACTGACTGTGGATCCCAACTTATCACAGTGATGACTCCAAAGACCCCCAAAAAACAAGCAAACAAAAAAAACTGGTCACCTACTTCCACACCCTAAATGATGCTTCCCGTACTTACTGGAGGCATGCGGCAGGTTTGTGAAGAACGCCTTGAGGCGACCGGCAAGCCACTCCATGCTCTCGTGAAGGTTGGCCAGAGCCTTCAGGTCACTGACGTCACGCAGAATCTCATTCTGGGGGATTAACTTGTCTCCTAGGTTCCCAGTCAGCACCTCGGACTCCTTAGCAAAAGCCGCCCTGGATGATGCAAAGAGTTAGGGATGTCAGAGTTTGTGTGCTTAGAAGGATAGATGCAATATAGAAAAACATAATTTGGCCATCAGTCAACCAGAAAACACGCTTTATCAAAAATAAATGCTATCAAAAAAAAGCGCTAAGACAAATATACAGAATTTCAGATGACTAAAACCCTGTAATCAGTCTACAGTATTGAATTATTTCAAGGAAATGGCCAGTTATTGGTTTGCTGGTTGGACTGAAAATGTCTGGTCTGCAGAGGCAGTGAGTATATAAATGCTATAATAGAAACCAATTTTCAAAACTTATAAACATAATGGATTGCTGAATGGGATGTATGTGGAAATGTATGTGTTTATCTATTTAAAAAGTGAAATAGTTTATACAGTGTATGTTTATTTCAATAAGGTTGAAATGTTACAATAATGAAAAAAATAATGCTTATGTGCACAATGATGTGGGACTGAATTAGGGGACATGACCTTCATAGTATACCGTTACAAATGTCCAAACTCGGTAAATAGAAACAAGACAGTCAAAGGGATAAAGATAGATACAAAGACATATATACAGAGAGAGATGGGAGGACACAATGTTGAGAGAATTTTGTAGACAGTCACTTTAAAAGGAGGCACTTCTAGTAGTTAAACAGTCGGGGGGAGAGAAAAACAACAGGCGATGGAGGACATTTAGAAAAGGAAGATAAACAGATGGCCGAGATTTACAGGGTGGAAAAAAAAGACGCAGAGATCAAAACCTCTTTTTTTACTATATTTACAAGCACTTGTGGTTGTGGAAGGATAATTGACTTTGGCGACTGGCAAGAAAAATGGGAAAAGAGCGGGGAAGCTGGACAACTAAATCTCAACACCACAGTGCTGCGAACACATGGCATGCGGACTGGCCTCCAGAGTCACCGGGATGCCCACAAGATGGAGATCCTCTGAACAACAAATGGGTAAAAAAAAAAAAAAATTAAACACCACACACACAAGCACACATTCTCTCACTCACACATAGGCATGTCTGTGCAACTTATTAATGAGGTTTTATGAAAGCACTGGGTTGCCACTCGTGCAGAAGCTAATCCCCCTTTCACAGTGATGAAAACATCTACGGCTCTCAAATCAAACAGCCTTATGGTCTCCCTCCTGCTATCTCTGAGCTCTCACAGTGTGTGTGAGCGAGTGTGTCTGCATGTGTGTCTGAGAAAGGGAGCTTGGGAGGGAGCGAGAGCGCACACAACAGATTGACTTTCTTTGGACACATAACCAATTTATTTATTTACTTTACTATTCCGCTCCGATGAGCTCCAGTGTTCCCTGAAGAGTGCGCACATTCAAAGGCAATTTCGATAAAACTGCCCCCCCCACCCCCTATATTTTCCTATTTTGTTCCTCCCTCGCTTCCTTCAGATAGAGAGTGTTTAAAAGAGCAATCATGACTTATTTTATGAGTGCATCTTAGTCAACAAGGGAGGGTTCAATAATATGTGAATAAAAGGAGCAAAGATGGGAGGGAGGGATTACTTGCATGATTGCTCAAGTGTAGTTGTGTATGTGAAATTCAGCTTGTGTGTGAGAATAGGTTCCTAATGAGCTATGAATTGTGAATGTGCACACACACGGACATATGTATATTTATATGAACTAGTACACATGTGTTCCGTGTGTATTTGTGTGTGTACCGAGTAAAGTCCTCTTCATCCTCTCTCTTCTGTCGGGTCTGTCTGGGTTGCGCCATATTTGCCCAGTTAGGGAGGGACTGCAGCAGACGACTGATGTCCTCGTCTTTAGACCAGGAAGCACTGATGGTGAGCTTCTCCTCACACTGGACTATACCCCTGAGGACACACACACACACAACGAAAGGCAGACAAACTCAGGCGAGAGATTTAACATGTTGTTGCTCTTAACAACAGACAAAAACAACAAGATAACAACAGGAAACCAGGTTGAGCTGCCTGAAACTTAGAATGTTCCCATGATAAAACGCTACATGCTATTACAATGAATATATAATCAAGGCTGAAGGGAATCCATTCTTTAGTTTTAGAGGGATTTGTTCACGAACTGAGGTGACGGAAAAATGTCAATTCTGACCTGCTGGTGGCACTAAAAGAGAAGTCAGAAAATCAGCTAAATTAACTTGATTAACTCTCTATAGACCGAGGATGTCTGTACCAAATTTCAGGGCGATCCATCCAAAGGTTGTTAAGATAAGGCAGACTACCACTGCCTTAGAGAGACGCAGCAAGTGTAGCTAAAAATGAGTGAACTGCATAATACCAATAGTCATACAAACGGACAAGTATCATTGATAGTCAGGTAGTTGCACATGTGGTTCATTAGTATCTGTACTGGTATATAAAATGCTATTACAGCAGCTCTGATTGGTGTGAAGAGAAATGGCAGACTGCCAGCATGTATTTGCTTTGTGTGCATGTGTCTGTGTTAGTGAAACTGCTAGGTTCTGTAATTAATATCATACTAATACCTTGTACAGGAGACACAAGCCCTCTAGGGTATACACACACACATACACACACACACACACACACACACACACACACACACACACACACACACACACACACACAGTGACATCATGTATAAACGCACACAGGAACACAAACGTACATGGCACACACACATATACAAACACAAATACACACCCACACAGCCTCTGTTGGGCTTGTCTTCATCACCCGGAGGCCCCAGTGAGACTGAGGCTGACCTGTGACAGAGTCCAGATGGACTCCCAGCAGTCTGTCAGTCCTATCCTGTGTCTCCTGGCCCGTTCATCACTCCCTCTCTAATTCCTCCATATCCCCCCCTTTACCTGGCCAGGTGTTACATGGTCTCAGTGGACCACAGATGGATGGCCTTTCATAGCAGCACCAGTTGAAACCTAATTCCATATTCTAACCATGTAAATATTTAATGCTGTGGGCCCTTCATAAAACTGCACACTAACATTTCCCCATAATTTTCTTTGTTAGTTGTAAACACTTCCGTAAAAGGTTTGCCGTTATCAAAACTGCGACCTAACCTAAACAACAAAAAGAAAATTTTCTTTTTCTCCCTTCTTTTACCTGTAGGCTGTGTTGCAGATTTCCTTGTACTCTTTGAGCTTGTCGCAGACCATCTCGAGGAACTGGTTGGAGTAGGCACTCAGGTCTTGCATTAGGCTCATTAGATCCTGGATGGACTTCTCCACTACCACCGTGCTCTGGAGGCAGACAAAATGAAAACACACAAGGTAAGAGACACATGAAAACAAAGGAGGACTAGAATGTATGCGGTCAGGTCCTGCCTGCTGTAGTGCCAATATAACAGGATGGCCCCAACTTCACTTGTCTATCTGTCACCTGCAGCTGGACTGATGACTGGTATTGGAGAGCTTGTCAGAAGTCCTAACACTGTACTGGGGGAATGGATGATTCTTTGTGTGTAAGTGAATCAGTGGGAGTGCACATATTTGTGTGTTTTGAACTTGTGTGTTGTGTGTGTTCGCAGGCTGAAAGTGAGTGTGTGTGTGTGTGTGCGTATTTGTCACGGTGCACCCATCACCAGGAGCCACGGCAGGGCTGTGACAGCAGCCATTACAGATTAGCCACTCCTGCGTGACTAATAGCTGGCCCAGGAACAGCAGTGCAGCTCCATATCCCCAGACACACTCACACATACACACGGAACGCAAACTTTTCAAAACACACACCTTTGAGCAATTCAAGAGCTGTTAAATGAGATTACAACTCAGTATATTCCAGTTTGCCTGCTCCTAGCACTTAACCAATCTATCCTACATCTCCAATAACAGTGATAACTTGCTATTAGTCTGACGATAGCCTTGCCGCACTCACTCTCAAACTCATTGCAAACAGTGTGTCACGCAGTCCTGTCACTATTCTCCCTATGTGAATTTAATATGGAGTTAATTCTTTACGTGTGAAATGGAAAAATGAATAGCTTTGTCAATAAAATGCAAATGATCTGTGGTAGGTGCAAACAACTGCAGGAGTAGAAGATACTGGCAACCAGAAGGTCCACGCTTCTTAGTGCTGCCTGAAAACACAGACAACCAGAAGAGCTATTCCAGGGCCAACATCTAGTTGTTAAGTGCGAAAACATAACATGTAATTGGGAATGATATCAATAATATTCAGTAAAATTAAGATGGTCAAGTCTCAGCTCTGCATGATATAATGGTAAGTATATCTGTTATTTTTGCCTGTGGCTACCAAAGTGGCAAAGGACTGTAGGGGGCAGTAGTGACTGTAATTGATCATCAAAAAAATATGGAGAGACCCCTGATGTGATAGAATGGCATTAATATTAATAGCTCTTTCTGTGTTTCAGTTCCCCCCTTGCTCATCCTGTCACAAGCAGGCAAGCATGCATGTACACACATACACACACACAGACAGACAGACACACACAGACCGACACACACACACACACACACACACACACTCCACTGAGGGAAGTAATGATCCATAGCACTGCCCATGCCCATGGAGTGCTAACCAAGGCCTCGTCTCTGCCAAGGGAGCACCCTTTACTGTCCATGCCTGACTCCCTGTCAGCCTGCCAGGGTAGGAAGAAATACATAGACCCTGCAGGAGGGCTAGCTGTTAGTGTAGCTCTGGCAGCAGCTACCACTACGTTTTAGTGTGGGCTGGCGGTACTGTAAAACCACTTAAATGACACTTTTAAAAAAAAAAAGGTTGACAACACTGCCAGTTTCTGCTACCGTGACTATGGCGACAATGCAGTAATAATAATTTGCTACTTTTGTGATCCCTGAAGGCAAATCCTTTTTTGTTTTTCCACTTGCCCACATCAGGGAGGTCAGGTCGGCACCGCTGTGGCTGCGAGGGTTTCAGTGGGTGGCTCCGGGAAACTTCTCTCTAACTTGCTCAGTCAGAATAAATGGAGTGCATTACGGTGCTCCAGTTTTTATGACCCATTTGACTTCAATGCAAGAATTGGATTATTTAGATAAATCAAACTGGATTGATTTGATGCATTCACAATAAAAACCTTTTGGGGGGACACTGATACATCAAGAACAAAATCTTTGTAAATTTACAAAGTAAACAGCATACATAAGAATAGGGAAAGTGTGGAATAGCCAAACAACGGATCATTTCAATTCGATTGCAGTATTGTCAGGGTGTGCTAAATGTTGCAGCTGCAGGATTAGCAAAAATCCTCAAAAAAGCAAAAGAAAATTAGATTTTTAGAGCTAAGAATAACATGCTATTGTCAAAAAGTTCACGTTTAGTCAGAGTCATAACAGTGGCCCTCCAGTCTTTCTGCCTCGACTTGGAGGACATAGAGCTCAATAGTGGGCCAAGCCAGTGAATGGAGAAGAGTAAACAATGGCTGCCCGATCCATTACTCCTGCTCTAACAAATGCTCTTGCGCTCACCTCCCCTGTCTAATTCTGCTCATTTAACACAGCCATTTGTCTCAGGCAGCAGAAATCATTAAAAAGTAATCAAGGGACAGATTGAGAAAGGGAGGGCCGAGAGAGCGCGAGTGAGAGTGGTAGAGAGAGCGTGTTCTGCTACATCGTCTCCATCTTACTTGACCGTTACATAGGAGACGACATTCACTGTGGAGGCTTCTCCGTCTATCTTACGCTCTCTAATGTTTCAAGCTTAAATGTGAACATACTGCACTATCAAGTGAAAAACACCCATATTTCTCTTGTAATTCTACTTTACAGTAATGCATTACCCGTGAAACTGAGCTTGGTTGCACTTTGCCTCTACTCTTTCACATCATTACCACGTGAAAGCATAGTCATCAAGGAAAATTAGACTCGTGTCTTGCAAATGGATCTCGGAATTTGCTGGGGTAAACCGCTGTCGTTAAGAGTGAAATGAAGGCCACGGCCATAGTGGCTTAATGACAGCAACAAGGGCAGCGCTTGCACTCAGAGTGGCGCCTCAGTGGAAAAAGCTGCTCATGCACAGTCATCACTACAGACACCTAAAAGCGGGTGCTAAAAGTAGTTATTTCCTTTGGTCGAGTGAGTAAAAAGCAAAACACAGGGAATGACATCGATACAGTAGGAGTTCAGGGATGTAATCACTAGACTCCTCTGTGTTGCTGTATTGTGTTGGATAAATGCAAAGCATCATGCTGAAGTATAAAGGACAGTACGACGAGGAAGTCCATTTTACTCACTCAAGCTCACTTGAACTGTAAGTACATGCTGTGTGTTAATGGCAGTTTGTTTCATAAGGTTTGTGTGATGCGTTTTCTGAGCTGCTGAAGTGGAGGGGGGTGCTTGAGGGCCTCAGGTTTGAATCGGAAACGGATCATGGATTTCCCCATTAAAATAGCGGGGCGCCCCTTAAGGTCGTGTGAGGGTCAGAGTGTTTAACCCCATGCTCTTTGACATTTCACGCACACACACTCGCGCCAAACTGCTGATTCGTGTAATGCCTACGCCATGCCATTCACATGTGTGACCGAGGGTTGCCAAAATAATACACACTCAGCACAAACAAGAGCACATGTGAAGATACCCCCCCCACACACACACACACACGCTGTCCCTCTCCTGGGTGAAGGGGGAGCTAGGCATGAGTGGGACATCGACTTGACAGATCATTCATCAATGTCAGAGCAGAGCCAGATTTCGAAGACTCCCCTGACACACACCGGATGGCCCTCATCCATGTGCCTGCTCAACCACAACACATGCTTCTTTGTATGTGTGTGCGTGGGAGTGGGTTTGTGTTTGTTTAATCTCTGACAAGGCAGTGTGCTTTTGTCTACTGAAGTGTAATGTTACAAAAAAAAAAAAACATGGGCCCTAACCCTCACGGACTTCACTCAGTAAGCTTAGGGCTGTTGTTTCAACTGTAAATCAAACTGCGGCAAAACTTCACTTTGTTATCCATCTTTTAATTCACACTTTTAATTACAGATTTCAAGATTTCAAATGTGTTCCGCTGGAAATATTTTTTTTAACTTATTTGTGCACAGATTTACCTTCTCACACACAAAAACACACCTCAGTTCTTCCTGTATGGCCTGGAAGTCACCAATCAACAGCTGTCACCTCTAATCAAGTATAAGTAATCATCCCTCTCATGGGCTGCAGTATATAATATAACCTGTACATGTATTTGCATAACAGGTCCATCATTTGAATCAGTGTTTGGTTCAAATCTGAGGTATGCAAATTGAACGGATCTGGCTTTCATTACATGATCCATTTTGAACTGAAGGACGTGAAATAACGAGGAGTGAATAATGATGTACACGTGGGTTTAGCTTTGCTGTATGTTGCTGCATTAAAAAAAAAATGTTACTATGAAGTAAACAGACACACATAGCTTTCTGGGTGGAGCTAATTGAGTTATTAAAAGAACACCTCCACCATCATTACTTCTGATGCAAAGCTTAATGCAGTGTTTGTAAGTGTTCTAATTGAGAGATGAGGAGCAATATCACACTTGGCTGATTACAGATGGGCTTCCATATTACCCACACCCACACAGGAAACACAAATGCCGGGTGAAATATGGAGCTTCTGCATATGCTAATCCTAGGAATCACCCAAGAGTTCAGATTTGCCATTTGATTCCACATAGTAACCCAGAAGCCAACTTTAATAATAGTTCCACGGTCCTCATAGTTGTCTTCTGGTGGATATGAGATGGATGCTCTTACCATTTTATATATTATTTATTTCATATTATTATCAATTATTCTGAATAATCACAAAAACCAGGTTAGGCCATCACTGGTTTGTGTGAGTGAATAAAAGTCTGTATAAGAGAGTAAAAGAGAAATTATAATGCAGATTAATGCGTTCTGTGTGGGGTGTGTGTTCCTCTCTGTGCCCCATTAGGCCCATATGGAGCTGTTGTATTGGTGCACACACATGCAGGCGGCACGCACACATACACACACCACACCACACCACAAAGACTGTCATTTGCAAATTCAGAGCACTAACTTGCTTCAAAAAAATTCAAGCTGTAACTTTTATCAGGCGCCCACAGCCAAAACCTTCGTTCCTTCAAACCAAAGGGCATGTTTGTGGTAGAGCTGACATTTCAACTTCTCTCTCTCTAACTCACTCACTCCAAAGGCAAAGATTATGTCTTGTTGCACACAGAGACTGTCAGTGGCAGCACTGCATGGTGTGAGCCTGTACCACCTTAGGCTGTAGCTGGTGAGGCTGTGTTCTCCTCTCATTTAAATGCTCTCCTTCCCTACACACACACACACAATGCATAACATATATCAATTATATTGATATAAATACATAAACAGCATAAACAAAGCACAGCTGTGTCACATTTGTGAGAAAGGAAACGTTTCCGTGGCAGAGGCAAGTTGGAGGCCAAGGGCAGCTGGGCGTGAGCCTCAGGAGTATATGTGTTTGGTGTGAGATAACCAGGCGGAGGTGGGTGGTGAGGATTGTTACACCTTAAGCGGTGGAAAAGGAAGAACAGAAACAAGGCTTTGAGGTGACCTGGGCTTTTTAAAAAAAAAAAAAAACTGTCTCTGAATTTATCAGGATTTGAGTAGAAAAAAAGTGACTCTCTACGTTACATTGTACAAAAGCAAATAGCTTACTCAAAAATACTTTTATATTATAGAATTACATATTGTAGTGTGTGGAATACAGTATAGTAGGTATGATTTTTATTCCAATGCCAGATTTGCTCTTATAAACTTCCTACAGAGATACAATAGTCTACTTCACTGACCAAGAATGGGAAGTAAGACAGGAAAGCTAGCAGAAGAGAACGTATAATGTTAAGACAAATACTGAAGAACTTGATCTGTTAAATTAATCAACATGTCATATGTGATGGAACATACCATGGCAATGGCATGACTAAGAATTTCACTACCTTCATGTGACAGTGTAACAGGACAGTGTTACTGTGAAGAGCTGGGAGAGAGCAAGCAATGGATCGTTCATCTGGCCAGTCTGAGATACTGCACATCATCTAGGTTCAAAAACGCCAAGATGAGAACATGAAATCAAATGATAACAATAATCTCTGGAAATCACCACATTGTCTTAGTGATTACAACTTTGTCTCTCTTGGCGGTGGAGGAAAAGGAGATTGGAGGTAGACATTTCAAGTGCAGCCAAAACGGCTGCAATTATGGGTGTTTTTTTTTTTATTGAGGTGCCCGATTGCTTGATAATTCTTAACAGCTGTAAAATTGTCGACTGGATACTTAGGCACAATCCATTTCATGACAGATAACGTAGTAGAGGGCTCCTGAAAACATTTTGACTAAATGGAAAAGCATTTAGATTATTTATTTTACTGCGACCAGGCCTATTCTGTCAGAATAAAAATGGGTGTTGTGCAGTTTCGCTGAGATTCTCTCTTTCCTAATAAACATGGGAATGGCTTTTGGTTTTGTTTCTGGTAATGTTTGTGGTGTGCGGCTCTCTGTGTGGCGGTAGTGCACGTGCATGCACGTGTGTACACAAACCACCCTAACACCCTCTTTCCTTCTTTCTCCAACTCCCACTTGTGTCCCAATCACAGGGCACGGCTGATGCAGCTAACAGGTGTATTGTGTTGTGATTGCCGTGTCTGTTGATTGAGCAGAGTCTCCTTAATAAAGAGAAGCCCCCCCACCACTCCCTGCACTCTAATCGCCACTGCTTGTGTTTGTGTGGGTGTGAGATGGTGGGGTGTTTGTGGGGGGCGGGGGGCAGCAGGGAGCCAATCAACAGGAAGTTATTAGCCCCCCACAAATAAACATTGCCTACACACATCATCGCAAATGAAAAGGTCAGCGTCATTACAATTACTGCAGGTGAACGTGAGCGTGTGTGTGCATGCACAAGTAACACATGTATACGTGCGTATTCCACCCTCCTCTCTCACAAAGCTACATGTGAATATGAAATTTTAAAGGTCAAGATCATTAGCAGGCCATTGGCAGCTGAGCGTATCTGTAATACAGTGAGCGCTCTGGCAGCTGACACTGAGTGAGTGAAATCGGTCTTTATCTGGGTCCAGACCAAGTGTTGCATACAAACACGCCAAAACAGGCAAATACAGGTACATGCATGTGTACTGTATGAATAACAAACTCAGGGACACTTACTCCACAAACACAAACACGGATACAAAAGGACTAGTTTGCGGCTATTGTTTGGGAGACACTGGGGACAAACCTGACTGATACTTAGCTGGAAAGAGAGGACCAATGTGTAATGTAATTACGGCTCTGGTGTGGTCTTGGCTGATGAAGTAAACAAGCACAATACAAACAATTCATCCGCACTCATGGAGTCTCTGACAAACGCAAGCATACTATACAAGTGGCTCGAGATCATGGTCTTCTGGACAGAAAAATGCGGCCGCTTAGTACTTGTTTATTCGGTTGATTTGTCTTGTTGCACTTGTGTGAAGCTGCACGTGCACATTGTGTCTATGCTTGTATGTTAGTGTGTCGCAAAGCGAGCGTGTAAAGGGGGCGAGGGGGTTCTACCAAGATTAATGGAGCCAATCTCCAGAGCTATCCAGCAGAGTGACCATACCCTCCCTATCCTACTTTCTTCTTCTATTCTATTCCCCATCTCTCTCGCTCTCTCCCCATCGGCCGTTTTCCCTCGATCTGACTCTAATTAAATGAATCAATCAGTAGCAACACCAAACGCTGGACAGATAGCATCACATTGCTAGGGCTAACAGCATGTATGTTAGTGTGCTAGTATACCGTTTGAGTCCAGTCCTTTAATAATAATAAAAAAAGAAAAGAATGGGAATAACTGTGGTCACAATAGATGAAATGTAGAGAGCAACAAAGACATCAAGAATGCGAGAAAGAAAGCCAGACATCAAATAAGCAAAAAACAGGAAGAAATATTAAGAGGACTGAGATTTGAGGCTCGGTTCTTCCTTTCTTTAACACCACTGGTCCTCTAGAGACTTATCAGCCCAGGCTATGCTATCACACAGACACATGAATGGACGTTAACCTTTCTCGCTGACCTATATATACTGTCCCAGTCAGCCCTTATCTCATGCTCCTAGTGGACAATATCTATCCAGTGTCAGGCTCATAATCATATTATTATGTAATATATGTACCTGATATATAAATGCAGTATTAGACACTGCTGGTGCCTAGTGATAGGCAAATCATTGCCCATATCAATATTACTTATTAACCTAAGCCCAGGCTGCATGTGTATTACTTATTATGGGCTGTTTAAGCAAACCTACAGCGTGATATTCACCTTGACTGCGCAAAGTGACTTTGTCCATTTCCAGCTAGTGCGATATCACTGGCAAAAGGGACAAAGACTTCATATAAAATAAATGTATTTAATAATATGGATCCACTCCAAAAGTTAATGCTATGGAAATGCATTCATAAATATTCTCTTCATGCTGCAAGGGGGCCAGAGATAAACTCATCCCATATCATATAGCAGAGGGTCAGAAAATAATATCAATTTCATGTAGATATACGTACATGTAAAAGCAGGGATAGAGTGAATGCTTACTGAGTATCCATGAGTATAAATATCTGTAAACACTGGCATATGCATGTGCGCTATTACATTTCCACTTGGCTCTAAACTCCTCAGCTCCATTCCAGAACATACAAAACCACACATGCTAAACGTTAATGTCTTCCTCCAATTCGAACTATTGCATACATTAATGGGTACTTCAGTGGTTGCAAAGAGCAGATGCATCTAGAAAATGTGCTCCCCTATGGTGTCCCATATGGCTCCAGCCAAGGTGTATGAGAGAGTGTGTTTAATGTGGTGTAGCAATATTGAGCTCTTTCCCCCCCTAATCAACCACGCTGGCTCTGATGCCAGCAGTGTGTGACTCTCTCTGATAACACCTGGCACAGAAAGTGTCACGGCACTTAAAGGGAGCACATACAGTAACTGTGTGCACACGAACATGCTCCCACGCAAACCCCTGCACAGACATGTAGACACAAAAGACACGAATGCACAAAGACACACACGACCACATCTGCTCCATTACTGGAAGCTCTAGCAACCATTATATAGTACTGTCACTATAATCTTTAATTATCCATTGCAGTCACAGTGTTGGTAGATTCACCAACTGGCTAGCCAGAAGCACATAAAGCACTTTATGGAAACTCGGTCCAAAAACCTACTTTAGGTTAGACTTTCTGGATAAAAAGGTGTCAAACCCCTTTACCAAAGGTTCTCGTGACAACTAAATGAATAAAAACTACACACTGAGGAAGAGCACAGTCTGTCATAACAGTGACACTGTGGATGAAGGCCATCAAAGAAAACAGTGGGAAGGCTCTCAAATTGGAGACCAAAAACACAACCACACACAGGTAGCAAAACAGACTCACACGGATACAAATACACACATGAAGAAGTACCGAAAACACACACACAAATGCCATCCTGACCCTAAAATGTGTATGGCAGGAGAAGAAGAGCGGAAGGCTCTTTTATTTAGCCCAATTAAAAAAGGCAAAAAGCCCAAACAAAAGGAGTGTTTTATTGCACTCCCCACTATCAGCAGAAAGGCTCATTAGCCACAGCAGCATAATTAGCAAGATGCTGCACTCCTCGTTAAGGAGGGGTCCGAGCCGTAAACAAACCCTGCTGAACTCCAAACGCCCACGGTCTCTATCTCTGTAATGATCTGCCACCGCTGTTCCCTCCCTGTGTGAGTACCAGGCACACAGACGGGAAGGCTCTGACAGCAACAAACACACACACGCACACAATGACAAACATATATCCAAGGTCTGCAACACAAACACCCACAGCAGAAACAAACTACCTCTCTGGGATACGGTCTTCCTTGACAACTGCATGGACAAAAAAAAAAAAACACACACGTAAAATACAACGTGTGCATGAGAAACATACATTTTTACAATATTGTAGACAAAGAGAGCCAAACCGCACCAAACATCTAGAATCTATCTGACAGCTGAGACATTGAAAAATCTTGCCAACTGTCTGGATCTTGACTTTGCCGCTGCTGTAATCGTCAACCTGCCACGAGCCTGTTTTCAATAAGAAAGGCTGCCAAAATCATCAAGATGAGCCTGTGGTTAAATGTGGTGCAGTCAATGAGGCAGTCTAAGTCAGTTTAGCTTTTTTTTGTTAAGTTTCTAGATCATAGCTAAGTTTAATATCGACTGTTTCTTTGGACAAATTAAATACCAAATCACCTCAGGTGTATTGAGGCGGCAGCACAAATTTCAGAAGTGGATATCTGGAAGCATCAGCACACAAAAACCAAAATCTGCTTTGCAAAATACCACTAGAAGTAAGCAAGGAAATATGTTTTCTATGTGATATGAGAAAATAATAATAATAAGAATAAGAATGACTCATGTGGACACACACACACACACACATGGATAAATGTAACCTTAAACGCAGATACACACCTTGCACTGCATAGAAAGGCATCTCTACAATAAGAACAAGCAAAGCAAAGCTATATTCCTTGCTAGTGTGGTCATGCAGTGACACACTCATGTGTGGCTGCAGAGTGAATTTGAGCTAAAAACACTACATCACTGGGTAGGTCAGTCATCACTTACTTTCTGTAGAAAATGGCCCTGGGAAAGAGAGAATGGTAGATACAAGTGTTTGTGTGTGTGTGCGTGTGTAACCACCAGCTACAAACTCAAAGATCAAGCACTATTTCAGCCACAATTATGATCCTGTGAGATAGGTGGCAGGGTGGACATAATGATCCGAGAGCGAAACAGAGAGGGTGAAAGTGTGTGTGTGTGTGTGTGTGTGTGTGTGTCTGCCTGCCCCTGAACCAACTGAGATCACAGAGAACTGCAAGGTGAGTGTACTCAAGACAGCCCTCCTCCATTGAACAGGGGTACAAAGGGGGAACAGTGGCAAGCAAACAGGTAGTGTGGTTTTCACAAGCCTCTCTAACTGCTCACATGTGGATCTACTACACACATGCAGTGTACATGCATGTGTGTGTGTGTGAGCTTGTTTCAAAGTCAAAGGCTATTCACAGCCTTCCAGTGGTCGCAGTTTGACCTGTTGTACTTAAATAAAGGAGACTTCCCAAAGCTCGCTATCAACTGATGGCAAAACTTGTGAAAGCAGATTTTGTCCTACATAAGCAGAGGACACAATGTCGTTAACCCAAAATATGTTATGTTATGTTATATGTTGGATGCTCATCACCTGCAGCAGGGGTCTCTGGACGCCCAGGACCTTCATGGTATCAGCGTTGGCAAGGATCTTCAAGGGGTCAGCTGCCTTGCTCACTGCCTCAATTTCCTTGTTGATCTCTGTTCGTACCTAATGTTTCAGTGACAAAAGTTAACATTATATGGGTCATATTAAATGGAATGAATATACAACAGCGTAATTCTTGTGTTTAGAAGCCTGTATTTTGTTGACTTTGTGTTTTGTTTAGTTTTGATGTGACATTTTCCAAAAGGTGAAGATGAAGATGTTCCCATCCGTGTAAACAAAAGTCAATGTAATTCAAAGCAGTTTCTAATATTTACTTTAAACACATTGTTTAAGCAACATAATAGTTGAAATTTCTTGATAAAACCTGAGGGCCAAAAGGTATAGAGCATTTGTTTGGTTTTAAAACTGCTTTAGTCAAACAAAAAAAAAAACACATGAAAAGATGCAGATGTGTCTCTTTTTTTATGTATATATGTACCAACACACAGGAAGCGATCAATCTTATGGTCATTTAGGTGGAGAACCTAAATGAGGAAATAAAATAATTGGGTAAAAACAGGTAATGAATGAGGTTATAGTGAGACATTAAAAGTTGTTTGAGAAGAGGTACAGTGCAACATTTAGACCAATTGACTTTCAAGGCTACGAGTCCCACAATTGCACCAGTGGAATTTTTGTATATCTAAGTTTCGGCTTTAAAGTAAAAAGAACAGACCGCAAAAATATTTTTTAACATAAAGTGAGTAACTGTCTGCTATTTAGTGTTACCAGTGTCCCGTAACTGAGGTTTTACTATTATAAAAGAACTACAGCATTGCTTTGAGTGCTGGTATGCTACTCTGTCAGACAGTATAAAAGGTGTCAATTTATCATTTCACTAACCTGGTTGAGGAAGAGGTCGTTGATATAATACGTAAGGAAGGCTCGGAGCTGGCACTGCTTGGCCTGGCCCGGCCCCATGTTCATCTCTATCTCCTGAATGAACCTGGGCAGAACAGTTAAGACAAACAAACATCAGAACAGCTAGGATACACCAACATCATAACACCACCTGTGCATGGAGGCTAATTCCCCACCAAAATGTTATCACAGGAGCAATGAGACACAGGCTTGTGACCAGCAACACAGTAACCCTTGCATCAGTGGGTCCAACATCGACAGGGAGGGTAAGATCTGCCATGGGAACTCATTTTGGAAAGCTTTGTATGACTCTCAAGGTGTCTTTGAGCAAGGTAGTTAACCTAAAAGTGCTCCAGTGGAGCTGCTCGGTGCCATTAGCACAACTGTTTCGTTATACTACGCAACTCCCAGTTGCGAGTAGTGAAAGTCAAAAAGTCTCTGTAAAGGAAAGTGAAAATCAACAATTCTATATGGCAAAATAACTGCAAATACCATTTATGCAATTTACAGTGTTAATGATACAAAATGATCAGGGCTTCAGTATGCATGTTCTCCGAATTCCCCAAGAAAGCTGGTGTCTGGTTGGTCAGATAGGGTCGGACAGTAATGTATAGGTTTGGAGAGGCACACACACACCTCGTTTGTCAGAGAATCATTGGTCACTGGCCTCGCCTCACACACACCACAGGGCAAGCCATGCAAGAGCGAGTGCCTTCTCAAGCGCTCAGCACATATAAATGCACAAATAAATCAAACTCCTCACAAAAGAATACTTTGACCTACAAGACCTGTAATATATAGCTTATAGAAGAGAGAGAAACAGAGAGAGAGAGAGAAGAAAAAGATAAAGAAAGAAATGTAAGTAAATCGTGAAAAACTGAGAACAGAAACTGAAAATAATACAATAGCGAAGCTACAAAGAAGACTCTAGATGGTGATTTGGATGGACAACGTCATTTGTAAATAGCAGGAGGAACGCTTCATTGCTTGGAAACAGTGCCTGTGGTAATGTGCAGTGGGAGTCAGAACCAGGGGGCTGCAGCACTGCAGACAAGCAGGGACACACAGTCTATGCAGGAACTACAGATCAGTGGAGCTGGATGATTGATTAGCTGAAGTCACGCTCACATGTAGATGCACATACAAACACGTGCATCCACAGGCACACGTACAAACGCATACAGACAAACGTACACACACAAGGAGCTCACGCTGTGCGATCACACTACTCAGCATCTGTACAAAATTAGTCAGTAAGAGCTGAAGCAAGTGTGTGTGTGTGCGTGTGTGTGTGTGTGTGTGTGTGTGTGTGTGTGTGTGTGTGCATCCTTGTGTGTCAGAGTAAGCAAGAGATAGTGAGTGGGGAACCTAAACCTATTCTAAATTCTTCATTGATCCCCGCTGAAGCTCTACCACAACAGAAAGTTAAGTAGGAGAAACTCTTCTGTGGCCTCATTAAAACCGTCAAGCTTGCAAAACAATGGGGGCCAGCCAGATATACAGCTTCTCTGTATAAATACTGTATGTAGAGAGTACAACTTAAACGCTCCTCTTTTAACAAAAAATACAACTTCTGCTGACAACTTCATTTCCAAGAATCGATTTTGGGACAAAAGTTGCCAGCTTGAACGTGCATCGTGTTGTTCTGAGATCCATCTCGTGCTGTCATTATTGTCATTGTTTCAATACAAGTGTCAAGATGATAGATCTTCAAGTTAGCGTGTGAGCACAGATGGATTTTTGTAGGCAGGGGTGATAACGTTTGAGTAATGTAGCAGGGACGAGGCAGTAAAACGGCTTTGTCTATCCAGACGGCCATCTGGAGCCGAGCCGCGGGCCCCTTCACGAGGATGCTGAACCCATGGGTGTTGCAAGGATGTTTAGCCAAGGCACTGCTGAGACCCACAATGTGAACCCCAAGAGCAAATGTCAGCAAATTTACATCTCAAGAACACAAGTTTTTAGTGAGCAAGCATGCATTAAATGGAATGTTTTGTGTGAGGATTCAGAGAAATAATTTGGAATATATACAGAGTCGTGAGGCTGGTTAAAATGCTAATGGGTTAATAACATGTTGCTAAGCACAGCAGCGCTTAAAGATTTCTAAATGGATCCTGAAAGAAAAACTCTCCCAGCTCATTATCATTACAAGCACATCTTCCGAACATCTACCTCGCTGATGGCGTGACGTACTGCATAAGGAATAACAGCTTCTGTTGAAGATGATGGTGGTGATAACAAATGACACCAAACAACTTAACACACACACACACACACCCCCATTCAAAAGCCATCAACTTGTCTCAACTGCAAATGAATCACCAACTGCAGAAACTCAGAAGAGCAGTATCTTTGCAGGCTGTACAAGGCCATTTGCAAAAACCCGTACTCTGAGCCAAACCTCCTACACAAAAACATGGTGAGACGGCCCGACCTCTCACCGAAGAATGACAGCTAGCCTCATTTGATATCTCAAGGCTACAACTGAGCTTGACTTTACATTGGTCTAAATTGACATCATTTCAACAGTTATCATGAGCTACTGCACGATACATCTGAAAAAGACCTGGCTTCTCAACTCGTCTGGCTGGAGTTCCCTCTATATTAGCAGTGGAAAAAGTTTTTTTTTTTCCTCCCTCTGTGAACAAGTCTGAAGTTTGCCTACTTTAAATAATCAAAGCGCATTTCAGACACGTTTTAAAGGGCAACATAACAGTGTTTAACAGAAGCAGGAAACATCCTTCAAGCCCTGGTATTGTTACTGAAATAAATGTGCCAGTACAGTTGTATAGGTAAAGGCTTCACTTCACATGCTTACAATACTACATAAAGGCCAATTTAATGGTAGACAAATCCATAAATGGCATGCAAGCCTCCTTAAATAACCTTCATTTACTTGAAAAACCATGACTCATTCAAAGGATGCTTTCAATCCTTTCAAAACCTGAAGAATTCAGTAATTGTGTCCGCTTTAGCTTATGAGGCTGTTATAATTGGACCCGACGCAACATTAACAATGCCAGTTTCATTGCCAGGTGACAACAAAACAACAGTCAACCATATGGCAGCTGTACGCAGCAGCAGTGTCAGCCAAGTCACTAAGGAGTCACGGTGCACAGACACAGCAGCAACGACACAGTGTGGACTTGCCCCTGTGTGTGAAATCTTAATAACCTTAAATAATCTGCTTATCTACCCTCTCTCTTGCTCACACACACACACACACACACACACACACACACACACACAATGTTTCCAACTAGCCTGAAAACACTGTGACAGACATTTACACAGACTGGCATGCAGCAAAGGTTGTAATATCAAGCGTCAATTATAGGAAGGGAATAAGAATTAGATCATTAAAAGGACAAGAAGACAAGAAGAGTGAGACTGTGGTGCTGGTGCTAATTGATTTATTGATTACAATAATGACTGCTGCTAATCATAGTAACAATAAATACATAAATAACGTGCTAATAATCAAACTATTTTCTTATTGACACTACAGCAAAAGTAGCTCGACACAATGGAGCTTTTGTCCAGGCAAAGGGCAAAGGGACAAATCTGTCTAACCAACAAGCTGCCTTACTGCCATAACTGAACAATGAGTGCGGAACGGAAATGTCTACATGTATATGCATTTTATAAAACACTTGTCACAGTTTTAGCTTTGAGAACTGTTTGTGTTCAAAACCAGATAATCAATTAATCATGTAAGTAAATGACAAAAATATGAAAGATTTGTAGTTCCAAGTTCTCAACTAAGAGGGACAGTTTTCATAGGCTTAATGATTAATCCGCTGATCAAGAAAGAAATTGTTAGATTTATCGATAATGAAAAGAATCGCTAGCTGACACCCTACAGCAAATCCTTTTAGGTTTCCACCTTTTGGATTGAGAAATATTTTAACTACTCATTTTACAAACTAAGTACTAAAAAGGAACAATCAAATTCATGAAAACATCATCACAAAACGACAGATGTTTTGAATTGGTGGTTAGGACTTCTGTGATTTCTGAGTGCTGAGGTTGAGTTTTAGAAATTAATCTCAGGAGATTGTGATTTCTTGACCAAAAGGCACAACAACTGCATGGACCAGGCAGACACAAAACGCAGAATGAATCAGTCTGGCCATCTAAAAGAATACATACGGGCTTCACCTTCACATGTCCACTCACTCACACACACACACACACACACACTCACACACACTCTCAAAGACATGCAAATGCACATGCCCACTCACAAAAACACATACCCACACTGATATTCAAATTCAGAGGGAGTCTGCCATAGCATCCCTGTGCTCCTCTCAGGGTGTGTTGTCTCCTCTGGAACCAACATGGTTACAGCACTTGCACTCCAAATCCAGTTTCTTAGCAGCAGCTACTGATGATTGCACTTGACAGCATGTAATTATCTGTCATTAGGAAACAGATGTCAGAGCCTAAGGTCTGGAGCCGGATAATTGTAGATGCCATGCCCTATGTGTATGTATGTCAAGAAATAACATTCCTGGATGGCATAATGTATTTACAACAGGGATTTGGCTAATGAGTGAATGCGATGCATCCTAATGGCTCTCTGATTATTCAGAGAAAGCCCAGGTTTGATTTTTTAAGATAACCAAAGCAAATGAGAACAGACGGGGACAAAAATGTTTTACAGCAGAAGCTCTGAATTCATTTCCCGCTGGAAACTAAATCTGATGTAACAAATGCATCTTTAAATGGAAAGGGTTGGGATCCCATCATCCATCTCTATCTGCAGCGGCGGCGTAATGATGCCGAAAGAGGAATGGGATAAAGACAAAGATTTAAGAAAGACAGCAGAATAAGAGTGTGCTAAGATCGATTAGAGAGTCAGCATTTTTAAATCTCCCAGAATTCCCCCCAGGCACAAACCTATCAGCTACGGTGAATTCTGATTTCGCCGCCCAGAGAGAAAGGCTTGTTCTGTAAAGACCTGTCACACACCAAGGACAGGACACACTGAACCTCTGCCAACTGAGAGAGGAGGAGGGAGAGAGTGACTGCAGGCATGCGTGTACCTGTGTCCGTGTGGAACGTACTAAATCAGCCTGTCTTTATCACACTAACACTCACACTAGTAGACTGGCATAAAAATGTACAGCCACATGTCAATACATCAATACGCCACACTTGAAAGCACTTATCTAAATGCAATTATTCTTACTCGCAGCACTACCCAGTCACCTCAGGAAGATTTCAAAGACATAAAAGGATTTTAATGAATGGTGACACTTTATGGCGCAACCAACATTAGCTTTCATTCCAATGGCTCAGACAATAAATGCTAGAATGGCAGCTTTTAATTGTTATCCAACTGCACATTCAATATCGATTCTCTGGGAAATATTACACACCCCAATACACACTACTTACTTACTTACTTCTACAGCAGTGTTAAATTAATGAAGTCCCACACGAGAATATAAAGGCCTACCCAAGAGGTTTCACAGCACATAGCAGTGGCACTGTGTTAAAGAATAAGAAAATTGAAAAGATGGATGAGGGAAAATCACATTCTGTAAGGCTAGTGGCTTGATCCAGAACACCTTTTTATCCACAAGATGTATTGCTTAAAAAATTAACTATATACAGACACACCTTTTCAGTTAAATAAGACCCCCAGCAAGTACCACCACCACCACTGGATGGCACTGTGTCAGCTTTTTCCACCAGCTCAGGATGCAGGACCAGTTGACTAATGTCTCTTTTTATTTTTTTAAATCAAACGATTGTGAGGAAGAATTACGATTCCAGTTGGTGTGAACCACCTGAAACCTGTACAGGATTTGCTGTATGGGTGTGTGTGTGTGACAAAGAGATGGGAATATGTTGTTGTTTTTGTTTTTTCTATTTGGCAATACTGTGTGTGATTAAGTGTACAAGCGTGTGTTTTCATCAGTGCCTGGTGAAATGCATATGGTCTTCCCACACACCGCCCACGCCTCTGCCAGACTCCCTGCTGTTTTTACCCTGCACTTGCCCCTGATGCTGCATCACATGCGCTGAAGGCTTTCGGTGTGTTTGCACATGTGTGAGAATGCATGAGCATATGTTTGTTTAAGAGAACAAAAGAGAGAAAGAGAGGAGTGCGATGGGAGGGCGCAAAGATGCATTATGTGAATTATGTGTGTGTGTGTGTGTGTGTGTGTGTGTTCAGATGCTTACAGCAGCAGTATAAATGGGCTTCATAATCAGGACCTTTCCTTGGGAGAGCGAGGCTAACAGCATATAAAAAAGAGGTCCATCCTCCTGCAACTCAACTTACACTCTCTGTATAGACCACTGTTCTGTTACAACTAAGTTAATATCTTTGCAGTTTAAGCTTTAAGTAATGGATGACATACAGAAAGGACTGCTACTGTGAGACTACCCATCAGTGTTAATGTCATTTGTTCCCCATTATTTCTACTTTCAATCCCGCCACACAGAAAAAGAAAGAACAACTGTTTAAATTAAAAATACATATTTATAGATCATTAGTGAAAGGCTTTCCCAAGTCTTTAAAGCCAAGGCTCCTTTTACATCCAAATTACAACTAGAGTTGTATATGAATGTAAAGCTGTAAATCCGATAATCTCAGTAAAATCACCTTGATTGTTGCCATTGTGTTTTAGTACCAACGGTCTATGAAGCAGACACAGAAAGGTTCTATGTTTGACATCAAAACTACAGCTTGTAGCTCAGCTGCTCTAATAAGATGTACATTATTTTAACAACCTTAAACAACCAGCAGTATTAAGATTTAATACGGCATCTCTTCTTTTTCTTAAATAGCAGACCTACTGTCATTGATAAACCTCCGCCAGACAGAAATCCTAAAAACTGACGGGACGACTGGCAAAGTTATGTCAAGAGGCTGTACCACTCAAGTCAGCTAACAAGCCATGTACAGTACATGTTTACTATAGGAATATTAGTAGCACTGAGTGAACATGTAGGTTGCTAAAGAACAGTATGTCCTGCAAGCAGAAATGCCACAGTGTAGAAACAGGGCTAATGAAGGAAAATGCATGTGATGTTCATTAGTGGTTATCTGCCTGTGACACAGAGGTAAACAGTTGTATATCTGTATATTGCTACAGATGTTCATTCTGTGTTTGTGTGCATCCACACCTGCATTGCATCCATGCACACTTATATCTCTGGACCTATTCTGTCTGTGTGTGTGTGAGTGTGAGTGTGAGTGTGAGTGTGAGTGTGAGTGTGAGTGTGAGTGTGAGTGTGTGTGTGTGTTGGCCCGTCGCAGTGTGGTGCAGACCAATTAAAACGGGGGAGATTGATGACCAGGGGCTCTGAGTAGCAGCAGCAGCAGTAGTAGCGGTAGCAGACAGCTGCTTCCTGCAGACAACAGGAAATGAGATGGCCTTGTTTAGCTGACGCTGCCAACACCAACACCACAGAGCCTCAAAGACAAATCACCACCTTACCGCCGCTACTGGCCTACTCCTCCATCTTCCTACAGCGTGCTCCCCACCCTTCAGCCCTTTATCTCTCTCTAATGCTAGCCAAGACTCTCGCTCTCATTAGTCTTTTCTCTAGAGTAATGTAGTCAAGGTATATTCAGTTAACACAGACCAGATACAAAGTACAGATGTGCAAAAACAGATCCTACTTCTATTATGTGATGCCAAACAGCCACATAAAGCCTTTAGCCATCCCTATTTTAATGTTTCCAGTTGTAATTCTGCAATGGATTTTTTTCCCGCCAATTTGAGAGCATTTAGGATGTTTGAGTCAACGTAGGTCCAGAAGAGTAATGCTGAAGCAATGCATAATTATTGTATATAGAGTAAATTCCGGTTTGGTCGGCCTGCTCAGTGATAATAGCAGGCCTGTGAATTATGGTCTACTACTGCATCATTGTTGACTGCTCATGTTTTAGTTATTAGATTCACAGTTGTGTGCAATGGGTATGTCCAGCGCTGCAAAAATCCCCCGCTCCACTAAAACTTGGTTTCAAAGACGCACACCTTCCCTGGCACATTTCCTGAGGCAAGAAAATGCTGGCAGCAGGGGTACAAATCTTTCCACTGCTGGTTCATTCCCATTCACAACAGCTTTCATATTTTCAGTGGACCAGATCTTTTTATTTCTGAAGGTTTGTCACTGGAGTATGAATTATATAAAATGGGCTCTCTCCACTGTCAACTGACTGGTAAATACTAAGATTGTAAAGATGAAATAATAAATAATGAGTCGGTGGCATAAAATAGTTGAGACAATTGCTGCTTAATATGAAGTCCTAATTTGTCTTAATGTTTTAGATCCATCTGCTTTTCATCTATAACAGTACAAGAAAAGAAAGTGCCACCCAACCACCAATAGTTTCATTATTTTAGAACCCGAAGCATCTAAAGTTGTAAAAAGGCTTGTTATTGCCTTTAAAAATACATATTTGTGTAAACCTCCCCTGTGGAACATAGAGCACATTTCCCATTCACTTTTAATGGCAGCTAACTGATGCAATTTTTTATGTTTTCTTCTTTTACTGTCCTGTGAATGGACAAGAGCTGTGGGAGTTTCAACTCTCTCACATGCTACATTGAGCCATTAAGACCACAGAGTGGCAAAGATGCCTCAGTGTCCCAATGGGAGGCCACTGGTCCCAAATTACTGCTTTTGTGCACACTGTACAATGTCAATCAATACAGACAGAGAGGCAGGTGACGGCACTGTTCATGGTTTGGTGTGTATGTGTGTGGGTGTATGGCCTCCTATACAGGCACACAAACACACACACACACACTATTCTCTAGTCACATTGGCAGGTGCAGACAAACACTGGTCTGATTGTACTCTGCTCAATGCTTAAGTATTTAAGTGTTCATCTCCTCCTTATAAAACAAGTCTGATTAATAAGCCGAGCATTAAGTGGCCTCCCACAGGCGTCACTTAAAGAAACAGGGGGAATGGGACTCCTTGCTTTATTAAGGTAAGCCAGGAAGTAAAAAGCACAGAGGACAGAGTAGTATACCAATACTTAAAATGAGCTAAAATAACTCCTAATGTAGTCCAAACTTTTGCAGTTTATTCTGGTCTGTGGGAGACTTGCATAAAGCTCACATGAATGAGGTGGTGTAGGGATCGAACTCATAGGGTTTGGTCCCTAAGAAAAAAAAAGAAAAGAACACAACACAGTGTGAAAACGTCTGGGCATCCAGTAGTGCATCAAGGTGACCCTCTGTGAGAAACCTAGAGTTTATGCATAACGTGTGAGTCACTTCTCAGTTTCAGCAAAAGCTGAAAGACTTTGGGTCAAAGGATGAAGAAGGAGAGGGGAGCTATGGACCAAATTAAAAAGGTACTATCTACAGTACACTGTGATTCAGCTGCCTTAACACAGAGCCAGAGAGAAAGGAAACAAGAAAAAAAATAGATATGCCTGTGCTAAGCTCATACAACGATACACGCAAGTGATGCCTTAATTCATTTTCTGCCTTTGGGAAGGTGATGTCTAGCTTATTAAGTAGTGAATTAGAAAAGTTGTATGAGAGCGACAGATAAAGCATGGGAGTCAAAATGATTAAATGAGAGTTAGGTCCATCTTTTCTCACCTTCGAAAGCACTGACACACACACACACACACACAATGTTGTTTTCTAATCAGAGTTGATGGTAATGGTAGTCTTTTTGAGCCTCCGAAGGACACTCATGGTTCAGTGAATGACTCAGCAAGACTGAAATGGCAACTATCCCTGGGAGAGCTAAGTGCAAAGGCACTTTTCAATTCGCTGAAAACTACTGAGAAAAACACTTAACCTGCACACAACACACAAAGGGCTGGCAGCAAAGATGGACATGAGGAGTCTATTTCGGCCCAAAGGGGAGAGTGAATGGAAGGTTGCCCTGAAGAAAGCACGAAAGTCGAGGTCAAAAGGATTGGTGTGATGAAATGGCAATAGTTTGATATTTTCTCAAAAATGCAATGGCCACAGGAGACGGAATGTCATTCTGCTAAGTAATATATATATATATAAAAAGCAAGTTTTCACTAAGCACAAAAACTAGTTTCAACTTACATTCCCATTCAGGTGTGTGTGTATTATATACTGTATTTTCTTCATACCTTCCAGCCAACACATACCAGCTCAGTATACTAGAACTAGATGATATCATAGATGTCTAAAGGTTGATGCATTCCTCCAGACAGGTTGCTACAGTGGAGACGTTTCATATTACATTCCCCTCTGATTAAAAACAACACTTTATATTTATCACCTCTCCCCCTTACTGTACGCCCTTATCTCTTCCTCTCTATCGTTTTACACCCTTTTCTCTCCCCTGCTGTCATCTCTAGCCTCTTATCCCCTGTAATGCTTCAGACTCTTCCCTCATCTTTCTCTCTCACCCTCTTTCCACTAATTCCCCTGCCTCTCTTTATTTTTACCACTCCATTGCTGTTATCGCTTCGTGGCACCGTTTCAATACACTCCCTTCCCTCCTTGCCAAACCTTTCATCCATCCCTCTTCCCTCTCTCTTAGCCTTCCATTCAATTTAGACCTTTATGTTAGCATAGGACTTTTCATCCTGTGGCGTCCAGGTAGTAAATTGAAATGGTTCTGGAGGCTCGATTGAAGCCTGATAGAATTTAAAAAGAGAACTAGTGGTGAGAGGTCTGTAATACATTGAAGTGCTCCCCAAACTATGACAGTGTTGACAGGGAGAGGGGGCATGGAAGGAGGGGAGGAGTGAGGACAAAGTGAAGGTGGAGGGAAGCAGGGACAGAAAAAAAAAAACTGGATAAAATGAAGGAAAGAGAGAAGAAAAAAGTGACAGCAAGAGGATTGAAGAGAGGGAGAATAGGAGGGCATAGTGATTGAAACTGTGTAAAAGTCTTCATCGGCATGAAAACCAGCCTATTACCCATCGTGCACAAGCAGACAGAAACACAAAAACCCTCACAAGCATGCCCCCCTTGATAGAGATACCTCACAGAAATGCCTCAATCACGGTTTGCATGGACTGGAGGGAGCGAGGTGACAGGTCTCATATTGGAGACGGCCAACAAAATGCAATTCCAGGAAGTCAGCTCTAAGGCTGTGTGTCTGTCGTACCTACAGCTTTGATAATACTCCCACACATCACATTACACTGCTGAAATAGCCTCTCAGCATATAGGGCATACACAAAATGAAGGTGGATACACAGCGCACAGGTTTCTGCACACGCACAAACAGATACACACGCAAATCATGGGCTCATGCAAGCCTTTCTGTATACATTACTGCCCGGGGAAATATGATGCTAGGGGTTAAATTATTCATTGATCCTTTCATGGCCTGTCCAAGCCTGCTTGTTTCAGTGTCATGTCTTGGTCTCCATGTGAGTGTGTGTGTCCACTTGAAAGGGCTCTCAGGGGAGAGAGACAACCTTGAGCCAGCTCTGACCTATAACTTTGTGTGTTTCACTTTTTAAACTGACAGGTGAGTGTGTGTGTTTTCATGCTTCATGCCCATATGGGTAAATAGAGAATGTGTCCATAAAATATTGCATGTATCAGGATGACCGATGGAGCGGAGAGGAGAGAAGATGAGACCCTCGGATACCATGGATACATTTCTCAGAAGCACTGATCACAGTCGGTGTTAAAGTGAATTAACAAGACAATTATATATAAACTATAATTGATATAAATGAGTATTGAAATGCCAATACAGGACGGTCTTTATTATTTATTAAAGCAGCCAATAATTACACAATTAACTAATAAAAGCATAGATTGTAGGCCACTACCTGGATGGAGTTTTTACAGAAATTGGATTGGACTACATTTAATTTGGAGAGAATCAGTGCGGGTGATGCAAAAGTCTATGATGAAAGTGGCAGCCTGCTGATCAGGATCTGATAGGATCGTTGTGTCAGGAATGGTTCGGAATTGATATGAGAAATGTAGGGTGGCCTCAGATTCTATATAAGGGCCAATGCAGGAGGAAAACGCATGGAAATGTTATGATGTAACTTTTTTGTGAAATGTCCCATCTTTGTTGGCACAGGATCTACAGCTTTGTTAACAGTATAGAACCTATTTGCTCTGTGTCATACTTTGAATAACGTTAAAATCATCGACTGCGACTCCAAACGTGGCTTTAGTTAGCCAAAGTCTCTCCACACCACCAATGTCTTAATACATCGTTCACAACAGTTCTTTACTTAATTTAAGGTTGCAGTCACTGTCAAACTGTTGCTGTCTGCCACGACACGAAAAAGTTCCAAATATCCAAAATAATAACACCAGGGAGAGTGCAATGCGTACTATCCCCCCCTTGGCTCTTCAACATGCACGTCAGTGTCATTCTACGTGTATGGTGTCGTCTTTATCCCATCCCACGATATACATTATATTGCCTGCAGCATACAGAATGTGAGAACACTCAAGAACATCTGTTGGCTAAAGGCAGGTTTCTTAAAAGGTCAGCTGAAAACGTATTGCTTTGTCTAGGCTGCACAGGTAGAGAGAGAAAGCAAACTTTTATCCGGCATGAACAATTATTCTCCTGAAGCCAGATGGCATATACATGAAAAGATGCAGAAGATTTTGTTCATATTAAAGTGATGCAAAGCTTTACATTTGCAGAGGCATTAAATTAGGGGACTCTTTCTTCGTAGGTCAGCTGCTTTGAAAATGCATACCACACGATTGTGAATGTGGAGAGCTGTAGTTCCATTTACATGACATCTCTACTATTATTTGTTCAGAGTCACATCCATTATTAAGCTAATAGCTGTAGTCTGAGGTTTTACTCATTACAGGAATATTTAATCGTTCTGTTTTTCAAACAGGGAAACTGAGGCCAGCAGTATAATGGCCCAGTGAGAGAAAAATGGACAGAGGAATTAAGAGGGGAGTCAGAGGAACAAGGAGCGATGGAGAGACAAGAAAAGAGGATTAGACATGAGGAGTCATGATAATCAGTACACAGCCTACAGCTATAGACAGACTAGAGAAACAGTGATAAGAAGAGAGAAATAAACAGAGACAGAGAGAGAGATGTATGCAACCAGTGCATAGCAACAGCTGGGAAAAGTTTTTGTGGCAGATGATGAGATGACCTGCAATCAACATTTGTACACAACTGTGTATTCAAAGGTTATCTTTATGGACTGAAAATGTTTTTGGACTGAGAAAGTTCTTTTGTTGAACATACTGTATAATACTGTACATATGCCATATACACCTTTGATATTGGTGTACAGTAGAAGTAACAGTCTATATTAGGAAAGCAGCGTAACGACACGGGTAACATTAGAGCAGAAATGTTTAGTCAGTGAACAAGAGACTGGCAACTATTTTGATTATCATATTAAATCATTCAGGACATGTTTTAACATTACATCAAGCAGTAACTCTTCTGTTCTTTCTAGCAGCCCCACCCTTATATGTATCTATAGCAATTTATAGTACATTTAAAAAATTTGAGCGCCACCTCTCTCATTCATATTCCAGGTCTGAATAAGGCAGGTGGTAGTATTATGTAGTATTTCTTGGACCAACTAGACCCAATGGACTTACTCTTAAGAATTTTTATTAAGTCTTTTTCACTCTGCTATCTTTCAGTGTAACGAAGGCTTTTGCCAGCCTACGTCCTGGAATGCTCTCATTACGTTGGTGCAGTTGCCAAGGGAGCCAGTGTGATATTTGATACTTCTGTTTCCCATCCCTCCAATCTCATTTACACTTGACACCTGACATTTGCATAATGGCCTCGCTCCATCTCCTATCTACTGAAATACAGGGTGGAGGTGAGGTGGTTATAGTGTGTGTGTGTGCGCACGCTCATGCTTGTTTGGTTGTGATGAGTACATATGCCTATCTAGACTGTTTGTGTGTGTGTCGCAGGCAGGGGTTAAATGACTTCCGTCTTAATTTAGCTCATTAAGCCTGCGGAGAGCTCAGAGTGCGCAACATTGGCTGATTTGGGACAATTTATGGAAATGCTGGCAGGAACACGTAAATGTGAATGCTAATCAGGGATGCTGTGACCCCAATCAGCTAGAGACAGATATTAGGGTATCAGGAAAATTGAAGAAGAACATGAGTCTTTGTCTTTTTTTTTTTTTAATAATGTAAGCAGTGTGAAATATTGGTGGAGTGCAATGAAAATGGCCCTGCCAGAGCACTGGAATCTTGCACCAAACTGGTCTGTTCATTCGTCACATGTTCTGGCAGAAATCCTATTCAGTGCACCACAATGTTGAAGAGTGCACCAAGACCTCTGTGCTCTCCTGATCAGGAAAGAGCTGCAGCAGAATATTCCCATTTCAACAGTCTAGTAGATTAAACTAACTCACTGAAGTCCTTAAGAAGTTAGCCTCGACTCAGCAACTTGTTTGTATTCATTGAAAACTGTTTTACATAAGCATTAGTTTATTAAATTAAACAAATTTGTAGCTTTCACCTTGAACATACGGACTTTGTTCATATCACAATTAGAAAGTAATGAATTCCTGCACACTGTCAGCATAACGTTTAGTGATAATGCTGTTTTAATGGGTTGAAACCTATTGCTGACAATGCATGATTTCATTTTCATATGCACTTTGATACCAGCTGAGCATTAGAAAAACACTCAATTTGACCTTTATATTAGAACTGTAATCTTGGCAGCTTAAAGCATTTTTGCCCACCTACTTACTGTAAGTCAGAACACCTTCAAATTTTTCGATATGATGGCATCAAACCAGGAAGAATCAACTTTGGAGCTGCTGTAACATTTCCAAAGTAGGACAGACTGTGTTATGGCGCGGTGAAGCATACACTATTTTTATGTTCTAAGTCTATTATCTTCCATTTTATGCACATAACTACATAAGTTGTGTTTGGCTCTGAGCGTTGCCAAAACACGACTGACCTACAACTCAATACTGTGCCTGAACGCATCCTGTGTAGAGCACTAAAGCTGTTGCTGCTGCTCTGCTAACGTGCTGCTCACGCTACGCCTCCTGTGTAAGTCCATTTTTAGATTTACTAACCTGTATTCACGCTTGTAAACTCCTCCAACGGGCCCTAGACCATACATTTGCATGCATTTTCTCATTAGAGAAATGTAGTATGATAAAACCATGTGCAGACACAAAAAAGCACATGCATACATACATGCAATGCCTAGCATATCAATCCCCCAAAACACACACATGCATAAAATAAGAACAGATGAACAAACTCATATTCACAGAACCGTACTCCTAATGAAACTATTCTTCTCTGCATACCTCTGCAAATATTATAGAAAGAGTCTCTCTTTTAATATACCAATTTGTCACAAATGCTGTGCATCAAATATTTATCATTATATCTTTATGTAGCCCCCCCGACAAAAAAGAAAAATAACATAATCCTGCCCCACATCCCTTCGAGCCAGAAAGCTAGTGAGCTAGAGCTGAGTGAAACGCCATACTTAGCAAATTGCATTTGAAACCAGGGGGGAATAAATACTACAGATAAAGACTGCTCTAATGTGCTCAAATCCATTAGAAATCTCATATTCACACATAGCAGAAATCACATTACAAGACGCCCCTAATGTCATTTCACAGGGTTTTTCCACCAGCATTTGCTGCCAGGGTGAGACACTAACATCAAACATAATGGATTTTCGCCTTTTCCTTTCCTTCCCCACCTCCCTTCTGTTGTTCATTCCCCTCATAGAGTCTGTTCTGTCCTCTGGTTGAAATTCCCTTCCAGATGTCATTGTTGTGAACGTGAGCTCTGTTTTGGGTGGATGTATTGAATTTACCGTTTTACATAAGAGACCACTCACAGGCAGAAGGGGCTTTGGTGACCGTGTTACACTTTTGGTGCTCATCAACCCTGGAGAAAACCGTGGCAGTTCAGTGTTGTTACACTTTACTGCAATAGTGTTTCTATCCCTTGACCTCCCATGGTTCGTTTACTTCACTGAAAAACAGGAGAACAGACGGGGCAATGTGGAAATACCATGTGTTCTTCTGCTAGTTTGGATAACTTTTAATGTGAAGTGGCATCTACATCAATTTTCCCTTTTCTGAGGAAAGATTTTACGTCTAGTGAAGAGAAGAGAAGAGAAGATGAGATAACTCTGTTATGATATAGCGCTATATGAATAAAATTGAATTGAATTGAATAGAATAGAAGAGAGACTCAATCAGAGTCTGCCAGTTTGACTTTTCCCACTGATTGCACACTCGATGGGCACACCATGACTACAGCATGACTGGTTGGGGATAGGGGAGGAAGAACAAAAGGGGAGAAATATCCATCTCTTTTTGTACAGTATGTTGTGTCCTTCTCAGAGTCTTGGTTTAACTTGATTGGGATGATTCAATTTGGGCACAGGATAGACATATATGGCTACCGCTAATTAAACCCTATCTGAAAGAACGCATCTCTACTGAGCCATACTCAAACAGTTTTTTGGGGGAAGATAAATATAGTATATACAGCAAGAAGATCCTTCAAAACTGCAGGAAGATGAGCAGAGCCAGAGGCCAAATTATCTAAAATGTACAAATCAAAAGACAAGAGCAGCAAATAAACTATTTGCCCAACATCCAACAACAAGCTTATGTTGCTTCTAAGCAAATTGGTTAGAGAGGAAAAGTGACAACATAATTTGACACAAAAACACAAATCATAACCTTAGTTAGCCTGTAGACCTTGATTGTGCCCACACAGACACACAAAAAGGACAAATATACTCCTCCACAATTAATTAACTGTAAAACACTGTCTGTTAGAAATACCTGCAGTCTGCTTAGCCACTATTGGATTAGATGCTGCATTGAGTTGAGACCATCTATCTTTGAGAATAATTAACTATCATGAAAGATGGACTAACTTATAACCACCAATTAGGAGATCACAAACAATCCTTTCAGAGGGAGTTGGGAGAATTTTAATGAGGTTTAATGACTTGTTGATTGGTTGGTGGGGTTTGTTTAGACAGGTACACAAGGCAGATGTGCTGGGAAGAGTTTAAAAAACAAACTCCCTCCACTCATCTTCCCTCTGGTACCCACTGCATATTATACCATACAATAACGCATGTGTTTGCATATGTGTAGTATTTCCAAGTCAACATTTGTGTGCACGTATGCTTATCTAGAGCTCCCCATGACAATCTGCCAACCCCCCGCTCCAGTACACACACACACACGCACGCACGCACGCACGCACGCACGCACGCACGCACGCACCTTCAGAAGCCTAGCCCCAGACGGGGTGAGCAGATCAATCAATTACATCTCTGCTCCAGCAATCAAACAAGGTTATTATCAGGCAGCAGCTCACCGACCTGGAAAGGCCTGGCCAATCAAAGGCTGCTGTGATGTGGGGGATGGCGTTCACTCATGTGACAGTAACACAGAGTGGCAGCTCATGTTGTCAAGGGATAGGAGGATGGACGGCTGAGGCTGAATTTAAAGGAGAAAACAAAAGGAAGTGTGTGGGACAGAACCAAGAGGATATCTGTTCATCCCCCATTTCCGGCAAATTACTCTCAGCAGGACAGGAGAAGATAAGAATCGTACAGTTCTTTATAAATACAGGATATAATGTTTCAGGATTTGAGTATATATAAGGTAGTGAAAGTTACAGCCCTGAAAAATGCAGGAAACGAAAAAAGGAGAAAAAGAGTGAGGGATATGGCAGAAAGCAACACATGGTGAAAACATTTCTTCATTGTGGTTCAGTAATTCTCTTCTTGGCAGCAGCTCCCTCTGGCATTTATTCGATAAGGATTAAGGGCATTCTGTCCTCCCACTTCTGTCCTTTCATAGCAACAGGTCTGAAGAACCATATTAGGCTTAATTAAATTACCGAACACTCACAAAAATGGAGACTTTCATTTCATTAAATTATTGTTGGTAACACAATACGCCATGACACACACACACACACACAAACCTGCCCTCTCTCGAGAATACAATCTAATCTCTGTCAAAAAGCAGCCAATCAGAGACAATCAGGCACTGCAGGGGACAACATCGATGGGGACAGCATGACTGTGTGAACATCTGTGTGATTATGACCTGGTCATCATGGATAAGCTTCAAAGACCTGACCACGTGTGTGTTTTGTGTGTAGCTAAAATACATATAAATGTTTGTCTTTGTGTCCTGGCACAATTTCTGCCACTAATCTGACCAGGCAACAATTCCCAGTGTCCGCTACTTTTCCCCCACGCAGGCCTGATATCTCGGGGACCTTCAAAGCCGACTTCATAAGAAGTCTACTGCTGAGCGTTCAGACAAACTACACCCCCTTAAGCTCCAACTGACGACTGTCTGCTTCACATGAGTCTGTTGGACAGGTTGCCCTGGGAACTGAGTCTGATTTCATTATGGGATGGATAAACACAATCAAAGAGTTTATCCACCTTCTATAGCCAGAGAAAAGACCCTGCAACGATGGATCTAATCTCCTGCACAATATCTGGTGTGTGTGTGTGTGTGTGTGTGTGTGTGTGTGTGTGTGTGAGAGAGAGAGATTCCCACAGTGTGTATGTCTGTCTCTGCATGTGTGTGCTTGTGACACGAAGACATGAAGAGATTGAAAACTCTGCACCTCCCTAGAAAGTGGCTGAAGTTGCACTTTTGGAAAGCGATAAAACCAGCAGTATTATTTACAACATTGTGTGTGTGTGTGTGTGTTGTCGTCCTGTGGGGAGGACATCAGAGAGATAAAAGAATAAAGATACAGAGGTGCCACAGCAAGTGACAGGTAAGAGCACCTGAAAGATTCATAGCAAACTGGCTTTGTGTTCCGCAGACATCCAGCAGCTTTCCTTCCCATCTGTCTTGTGCTTCTCTCCTTCCATGTGTATTTTTGTTTCTTTCCCTTGGTTGTCATTATATTTTGCTTAGGTTTAGTTACAGTTGTATGTAAATTAGAGCATTATTTACTACTTTGTAGGAGTGTGCAGCTACACTAAGTACCTTTTTAGACATACTGTACATGGTCCGCGATCCTTTACGAGTAATAACACTCAACAACTGGCAGTGATATAAAGGGAAACTTTTTGGACAGTTCCAGAGTATGTATTTTTTTTACAGAAATGTAAATAACACTGCTGTTCATAGTCACATGTCCTTCCAAATACAATAGCTTGTTCAGCAACTGCCTTCACCTGGGAAGAGTTACCCCAGCAGGTAACGTTTCCAACAATGCTTTTATTTGTACTTAACACAACATTAAAGTTTGTGGTTCCATTTGAATATTTTAGGGTGCCATTGCATGTTTTACACGCAGCTGTTGTGATATCCAGACATGAGGATAGGTTATGCACAGCGGAGTCTGTGTGGGACTGTTGTTCAGGAGGTAGCGCGCATGCACGCACGCACGCACGCAGACAGACAGAACCAGAAAAGGCTTTTGACAAATTTCACAAGGAATGTAGCCAAATGTTTCCCAGTATCAATTTTCAGATACGTAATGGTTAAACCCTACGGTTCAGTAGTGAGCTTCCTTGTCATCCTGTCTTTTCATTTTCTCGCCATGTACAGCATAGTGTAGATGTATGAAGAGTGTGTACGTGCACGTAAACAACTTAAATTGAAAGCAAGCCAACATGCCACCCAGCACACATGCAATCTGAGAGCCTTTTCTATTCCTTTGCATTTTCTTTCTTCTTCCGACTTATCTCGCTCTATTCTCATCCCACCTGTCTGTTTGTTTCTTTTTTTTTTTATCACCTTTTCCTTTGTGTTTTTCTTTCATTGCCTCCCATCTGCTCTCTTCGCTCTGTTGTTGGTTTCTTTCTTCTGCCTTCTTTATCTCTCTCTCTCTCTCTCTGACCTTTCCAGTGTAAAATCCTCTCTCCACCTGATTCCCAACTATGCTCCCAGTTTTTAATGGGTGTGGGTTAGAAAGAGAGGGAGAGAGAGAGAGCGAGAGAGAGAGAGAGAGAGTGGGAGCTGAGGGTGCTATTTACTGAGGAAAATCCTCCCGAACGAGTGAGAAAAGATTAGAAAAGAGAGCAAGTGCTGGCAGAGCAAAGCAGTACGTGCATGTATGTGTGAGTAAGACAAGAAGCCCATGCTGCATTTTAATAGCCTTTGCGCAGACACCTCTTTGAGGTTGTAACGATGTTATTGTTCAAGGAAAACTGTAGTCTTCACCAGTAATTACGAAGCTGCTGCCTGAATAAATGAAGGTTAGGGTTCAACCACAAATTATTTTTGCCATTTTCAGTTCTGCCACAGTGGAAATTTGCATGTTTGAAATAGGTCATACACTTAACTCAGTGGGCAACTACAAACACCTGTCTCGTCACAAAATGATTTCAACAATGACGTTTTGATCAAACAAATCGTGTTGCTGGAATGTAATTGAAAAGAATTTTGATCCTGTGCTTTGGTTTGTGCTTTGGTCTCTCACTTGGAATGTGGCCGTTCATGCTGCCCAATAAACTGCTTAGTGGAGCAACATCATAAACTTGAGATACTGTGTAATTGCAGGACTTAAATGGATCATAAATACCTGAGTAATGGGTGCCATTTCTTGTGTTGCAGTAGGAGCCTATGGACAGAGACTACTGCAGCACTACTTTGATAAGAGGAAGCAATACTCGAACTTGTTTTTCTGTCTGCTCATCATTATTAAACAATAAAAGATGGGGATATATGCAGATGACTAGGCTATCATAACTGCCTGCTCACGCACTTCTAATTTGCAATATTCCTAAATTATATAATTCAACACAGCAAAGAATGGCTCTTACGGAAATACTGGACTTCAAAATGTCAGAAGGAATGTGAAAAATTAAAATGTAAAACAAAAAGCCTGCTGCTTTCCTTGGATGTCTCAGCTAAATCATTTGAGAAACCTCAAAAATACTTTTTAAAAACTCTTTATAACGTACTCCATTTCACCTCTAACTCTTGCTCGTTCTATTTGTCTTGGTCTGCATGTGCTGCTCTGGAGGGGAGTTAATGAGAGTGTGAAATTAGTGCAGAATCATGGTGTGCTTCGTTTTCACCACAGGCTACAGCGGTGAGAGGCAGAGCCCTTCTGTCCTTTTCCTGTCATCTAGTTTTCAATCCGCTCCTCGTTCCTTTCATCGCTTGTTCCATTGTCCTTCCCTCTCTGCTTCCCCCGAGCACACTCTGTCAATCTCCAACCTTCTGACTCTTTTCTCTCCTTTTCACTCGACCATAGGCACTTACAGTGGAACCAACTTCGAGTAGACCTTGGATGAATTTAAGTATCTCCACATCAACATGAGTACTTTTTAATGAGCTAATGCTGTGAGAGCAGACGGAGAGCTCTGTACTCAACAGACTGTTAAATAGCAGTGAAATGTTCAATCTAGTACACCTACTAGTCTGACATCATCTGAAGACCAGCAAGAAAATTCTATATAAGATTCCTTTACATTTTGGTCCCAGACAAACGATAACATGCACCCACATACACATACAAAAGGGCTTAGAGTCAAATTCTGAATCAGACACAGTAAACAATATTCAAATAGACTGAAAAGCTCCAATGAATAATCCCCACGGGTAATTTTAAAGTTGAGGCCAAACATCAATTTGGAGTCAGAACTAGTAATTAGAAAGCAGCGAGATTAAAAGCAAAATGAATTCAGTTAGAAAGGAAATTAGCCAAGCGTGAGTATGTTACTATTACATGAAATCCTTCAGCAAGCAAGTTCATGACTTGGCGTCATTAAAGAAAAATGTGGTTTTCTTAACATCTCTGTCTTATTTTCATAGATGTTAACATTATACTTACTAATTAACTCAGACATGGCCACATTGGCTTTACCTGCACACACAGATACAAATGTAGCAGACATCTACAGGCACAGCCATGCCTGGTCATCCTGTGGTTGGTGAACAGGGAGAGATTAGGGGCCTGCTGAAGCTTTTCAAAATGCCAACCTCGTCCGGAGCAAGGAGTGTAAATACCACCTAAATGTCAGCAGGAGACCCCACAAGTCAAACTAAATTGGCTGCTACATGCACAAACACTCCCCTATGTCTGCCCCATATTTGTGTGTGCGTCGATCAAGACATATACATTCTACGCTCTGACACATCAGATTGGATTGCTATACATGTGAGGGCAAAAACAATCTTATTCATTCACTTACTACACAAGCCCTAACACTGCTGAGCCCAAAACACAGCGGAATGATATCCAAAGAGGGATCATATTTGGTCAATCTTGAGGTCATGAAGTCCTCTCGAGAAGATATGTAACTTAACACACCCACATAAATGCGCACACAACTCAAAGTTTCAGCTGTCTATAGCCTCAAAACAAACATCAGGTATGCACATTTGATACTTAGCTATTGATCTGAGGTTAGATATATGGAAATAACAGGAGTAATTGTGTCTACCCCACAATATGAAGTATATAGAAAACAAACCCAGATACCTATTGTTTGCAATTGCTTTAGCCAGGCATATGCCCTGGGGTAATATAAATATAGACAGAAAGGCAAACATTATCAGTAAGTACAGTAAGTCCCCACTAGTCCCCCCTCCCCGTTATAATCCATCCATTTTCTGGTGATTAGCCAGTGCTAGGTTGCAGTGGCAGCATGCTAACCAAGGTAGCCCAGATACCCTCTTCCCCAGCCACCTCCTCCAGCTCTTCCTGGGGGAGCCAGAGGCCTTCCAAGACCAGGTGGGATATATAATTCCTCCAGCATGTTCTGGATCAGAGAAGCAGATATGCAATTCTGTTCGCCTGCTTCTAGACATTCTGTCCCACTGAAACAGAATATGTAACGAGCCACGTAGAGCCATGTAGGAGCCCAATGCACTTGATTTATTGCTGAGAATACAGATACATTTGGGTTATACATGAACTCGATAGCTCATGGAAATAGAAGCCCATAGAAACTCCTAGGAGGCTACTGTGAATACAATATGCATTCTCCACTTCACATGTAAACTGAATGGGAGAATGTCCATGACACCTGAAGTACCTTTAAATTTATATCTGAATGAATTCCAAATGTGAAAGTGAGGCTAAGGCTTCAAAAAAGTAACGGAATTATTATATTAGCTCTTTAACTGATCTGATTGGTCAGAAAGTGGGCACATTTTGATCCAATTCTCTTATATTAACCCTCTGTGGAGCAGCTTAGCAGTGCAGCACATTGTGTGATCCACCCCAATTAAAGTGAGCCAGTTTCGTGATACCGGAAAACGTGAGTCAAGCCCAAAGATAGCTGGCTAACACACTAGTCTTGCTGCGTGACACAGCCCTGAGCATGAAATCTGCATTGCTACTTGTGAATCTGAGGTTCAACATTACACCACAATATTTTACTCAAAAAGTACAATCAAACATTGACACCCTGCTGTCTCATACGCCCACACATTGCCACGCACGCCACTGATTTCCTGTGCTGCAACCCCCAACAGCTTCTGTCATTAAAGCTGCCATGAGTTGCATGGCTGGCTGCAGGAGGTGTAGTGATCCATCAGCAGAGTGCTGGAGCTTTGCCATTAGAAAACCATCTGCAAGAAACAGCGCTCCATTGGCACTAGAAGTCTAGAGAGGGCAGGTCGGAGGGAGGGTGAGAGAGAAGAGAAAGCCCTGTGTGCAAGGCAGTTTGGTGTGATTGATATGAACCATTACAGGCAACATGGGAGAGGTTGGCAGAAAGCTAGTCACCGTTTTATTTTTGGTCATTTGTTCAGACAAAAGCTTGGCCAGCCCCACAGTGAACAGGGGTTGAACGTCACGATGTGTGTGTGTGTGTGTGTGTGTCAGAGAGAGAAGGAAAGTGTGTAAGAGAGGGAGAGCGTGGGACTGAGACAAAGATTCAAAGCCAAAGCAAGTAAACAGACATAAACACACAGGCAACCACCTGCAAAGAAAGCCATTAAAGCATGCATACGAACATGCATGAACACTTGAACACACAAACATAGACAGTCCTTGCTCTCTGAAACCAGTCAAGGAAAAAGTCAACATGTCAACTGACAGTACAGCTTAGGTTTGTGGCGATGTGATGAAGCGCTAAACGGTTCTGACAGATGAAGTGCAATCTCGCTTAATTAGATAAACTTGATGATTTTCTGAAAGGCCATGTAGTTTAGATGTGTAGTCCAACATTTAGTGGTCAGGGTAACAAACATCCATCTGTATTGGTTTCCCTGTATTCGCTGACTGTAATATTAAAAAAAAACCAGCAAAGCAAGTTAGCTACTTCATACAGTTACTACCCAGATGGCCTGTGTGAGGCTATACCTCGCACCGATAATATTCAAGATACTTTTACAGTCAACACATCTCTTAACCTGGCAACCTTATACACATTTAAGGAATAAGGAAAGTGATGACCAAAAAGGCACACTTATTCTGCCTCTAAGCATAAAAAATATGCTCCATGATGTTAAAATTAGAAATGTATGCCCAGCACCATAGTGTGTGGATGTAGGAAACATCTCTCTTTAATGGATCCTAGAAGGTAATGTATCACTGCATGGAGACCAATTCAATTAAATTGCTTCACTATTAGATTTACACTTCTCGCCTGGGACCACAGCACTGTATAGAAAACAACCAGACATACAGAACACTACCACAAAGATAACCCTACACAATACTCAGATTTAATGGGAAATAAAAGTGAGGATGGTAGTCAATCCCAATTCCTGGATGGTATCAAGAAAACATTTTGAAGTGAAGGTAGAGTATACTGTATTACATCATGTGTAATTTACGATATCCCGCTAACCAATACAATGATTGAAATCGACATATGGTCACTAAGAGTCTGTGTAATATAATTAGTTTACATTTTACTGGTATTGAGTCATGTCCCAGCCTTGATATTTCTTGAGTGGCTTGGCCATCCCTCTCTTGACAAACCAGCATGACACTATAGCGGCCCTTTCACACATGTATCTCGTAAAGTTAATTGAATCCTGCCCAAACTGTTCCAGTAAAGACTGCAGGGTCTGTCAGTCACTAACTTTATTTTAATATGATCCAATGAAGTCACCTACTGCTGGATATCAGAAGGGCCGTACATCAAAATTGTCCTGGTGTTAAATGCGCCAACATCAGCAATGTAATGTTTCTGTCGGCGCAATATACCAGAATAAAACTTTAGTGATAATGTAAGTTCATCATGGGTGGTCAGATTGCTTTGACTGATGTATTGCAGTGCAGTACTGGTGTCTATTCATTCTTCAACAGTAAAATGTCAAATTAACAGCAAAGGTGTCTTTGAGATAATGATTTGCTTATCACTTCATTTACCTTTACTTGCGAGTCCACTCAGTCCATAGTCATCAAACTAGTACACCACTTCAGCATTTACTCATACAGCAGTGTCTCATTGCAGATAAGTGACTATGGACTTCTTGCTGTATTGTGTTGCTGATCACATTCCCGATAAACTAAAGACACATCTTGAAACTACATTCAAATCAATGTTTTGTCTGGATGTAGAGTGCTTCATTCAGCAGTGTACCTGAGAAGAGGCTGGAAGATCACAGTGATGTTCCTCGCTCCCGGTTTACACACAAACTTCATTTCTCCCCCTTCAATCAGGTTGTCATCAGCGCCACCTAGAACATAGGAGACAGGACAGCCAAACATGTTAAAATCTATACATAATAGTGTTGTTGCTTAAACCGCATAGTATGTAAAATGGATATGTTCAAAGATGCTGGTGGTTTACCAAATTTAACAATCCTCACCATGCTCAACTGTTTCTTTAACAAGACACCAAATCCCGACCAACCCCTAGGAGTGCTGCTCTGTAAGTGACCCTGAACCGTGGTCTCTCTGGAAGGGGCATGTAACGATGATGTTCCCTTAATTAATCACTGTATATTTCTTAAACCGTATATTGTTCTGAAACATTTTTACATATTGAAATACTTAATCAGTACAGGAGTTCACCTGCAGCCCTAATAAACACATCACTCAATCAGTGCTGCTCTCCATAACAAATCTAAATGCATCCCACATGCTCACACTCCTCAATGCCCATGCGTCACTGCGTGGGTGAACCCCACAGCTAACAGAGTTAATCAGAAAATCTTTGCCATGTAACATGCTCAGAAAAGAGTTAGACACTGAGGTGGTGGGCGGGTGGGGGGCTGCAGACAGGGTAAGAGGGGAGATCACAGGGGAGCGAAAGAACACCGAAGCTCATTACCTCCACTCATCCTGAAGTAATCAATATAATTGACGGAGAAGAAATTGCTGCTCGTCGTCAATACAGCAAACTGCAAAGCAAACTGATTGTCTGTGTGTGCATGTGTATAAAGGTTTTTGAAAGAATACTATGCATGAACGCATGCACACGTTTGTGTTTATACACTGTTCGCACGCAAATTCTGATGGGTTGATGAATAAGAATAGGAGGAGGAGCGCAGCGAGACGGTGGCATTGCCTGCCTTTAAGCAGTGGGGAAAATGTTATTCATAAGAATTTCTTGATTTAGGTTTATGATTAAGTCCTATGGCACTCAGTAACAATACATCCCAAGACTGGAAAAACCAGACAATGCAATATAAATATCCTCCTAGACTCAAAATCAAGGGTGTCTGATACATTAACAATTGAGCTCTGTGTGTGACGAAACCTTGAGAAAAAGTTTGCTTCTGAGATTTTAGGACTCTGGAAGAATAATAGCATACACATGCTGACTGCGGAACTCCTGTTACATTCTCATCAGTTGAAATGAGGTGTCAAGTGTACAGAGTCAAGTTAAGTGGAAACACCGGACAGTATCAAACAACATGGTGATCAATGCAACTTTGATAGGGTTTTGAAATTGGTACGGGTGTGTGTGTGTGTTCTGAAATGGTAAGATTTCAGTCTGGCACAAAGCCCTGCTCTGCTGTTTTCCTATGTTTCATTTCCATGTCCAATATGGCCTTGCAAAGGGTGTGTGATATAACACAAAGACACTTTGCCATAGTGCAAAAGCCTGTTCTGCATTACCTGCGCTGCCTGTCTAGCCTTGCATTCAAATGCATATCAACCCATTGTTCCCTTTGCTGGGCTCCATAATACATTTCTAATGGAACAAGTTTCATTTGAAAAGTATGGGAGACAACACTCTCTGTATTTTCATTAAAATGACAAGGGATACTTCCATTCCATCCAAAACTTTCAAATCAACGGTTTCTGATTCTGATCTGTTGCCATGAAATTCGCCTACATGGTAAGCCCACATGCACGTTGCTAAGTGGAGACGGAGATCAGGTCCAATTTACTCAAACTCTCTCTTTCTCCATCTCTTCATCTATTCATCCTTCCTTTGGTGCCAATTCAATTAAGACTCAATTACAGGCTCCTAAACAAAGCTGCCACCAACACACTCTCTTGCTCATTCTCCCTCTCTCCTCTGTTGCTCTCATTCTCTCTTTCTCTCTCACTGATCATCAATGTGGAAAGAGCTGGCTAAACTTTTGTTTTCCTCATCATCAACTTGCGAACACTTAAGTTCCCATGAATAACATCAACATGTCACAGGCTCTGGGGAAGTTAGCGTTACCCGTTTGCTCCAAGAGCCACATCTAACCAGCAACTACACACACACACACCACAAATTGACTACCATGTATGTATTCCCAATGACAGGGACCAATTTAATTTCATGCTCTAAACATCTGCATCCGTGTCAGACAAAGGAGCGAGGAAGAGACCTCATTGATCCATGGGGTCTGGGACCAGCTGCCAACAGGGCATAGCACCGATGAATATTAAATAGGCTTGCATTAATATGCATGGGATTCTTAAGAGTTGTCTAGACGTGACAGGGTGGCTCCGGTCTGAGGTCAGGATGCCACCAAACTGCTGCCAGCCCTCTCTCGACATATTGTGTAGAAGTGCCATTTTCTTTGTGAGAGCTTGTGTGTTTGGATGTGTGTGCTTGAGTATTTGTTCGTGTTGTTTGGATGAGTGTGCGCTTGTGTCCCTTGGTGTGTGGTCTGATCCAGGATTAGCGGGAGGGGTGTGTGGAGGTGTGGTGCACAGTGGGACGGCAACTGAAAGCTGGAAAGGAAGAAGTGACACATTCTAATGTGGCCAAATCTGCCTGAAATCCCCCTCGAGGACCACTGCTCAACACACACACAGCTAAGCAGACATGACACAACTTCTATCCATAAAAACATCCGTGGATTAAAGGGGTGCATACAGACAGGTATAGATATATACATACATATGGTACAAACATTAAGCTTAAAATATATAACAAGCACATACACACACACACACACTGATGAGCAGTGTAATGACAAAGAAAGCCTAAAACAAATGGATCAATCTAAACTACATAGATAGCATATGTTCACACACACACTCAAACAGTGACAGCCATCCAGCCCCCTGTTGTGCCTTAGCATGCGCTCCCCAGCCCACATGTAATCAAGTCGGGCAGTGACTTAGTGAAATTGCATTAGCTACACTTTCTTGGGTTTGATGAGAAACGGGTTTGATCCTGTGATGAATTCCGGCCCTGCCCAGATTTAGGCAGGAACGTGTGAATCCTTCTTTAACACACTCCATCGTCTCCTGGGACCAGTGTGTTTCTGTATGCATCTGCGGGTGTGTGTCAGAGAGGGGGCGAGATGAGGAAATCCAGACAGGCGGGCAGAGGTACAGCCATAATCCCTAATTTACAGGTGGTTTGAATCCGTTTTGTGTCCGCAATCAAAATGTGTGTGGCTGTATTGAAGAAAAAAAAAAAAGACCGTGGCAAACACAGATGTTAGTCCAAAAACTCATGATTCCCTGTTTGACGGTGTATGTGTACCACCACATACACTATATATACCAATAATGATTATGATGATATGTGGGCTCAATGTGCAAATATTTTAAAAAATCTCTTGTTTGCTATAGCTTTTTCTCTCTTTCATAACCTTGCATCTTCATCTGTAAAGCACTTTATAACTACTGTTTTTAAATGTGATATAGTTAATGTAAGTTCACTTTCTGTTATCTCTCCATGAAACTGTACTATGACAAAATTCTCATATTGGAATACCATGTTTAACAGTTATTATGTCTAAATAAATGATAGATCCACTTAAATTGAAATGTAGATGGGATAAACTGTTTCTACAATGTTTAGTACAGATAATTACATATTGATATCTACATACGGTTGTAATAAGAACAATGTTAAATGTGCCCTTATCAGTCAACCTTACATACAATATGTTATGAGTAGAGTTTCATAATCTTTTGTACAGTACATAAAGCATCACTGGCCTTCCAAATATTCCAAACATAAAAATAAATGTGTATGAGCTATACTTGTTTATATGTCTGAAGACAATACCCGTGTATGAAAATGTTATGATAACAGTTGTAATCTCTCATTTATAGCCTGTGTCTAGCTGGGTTTGTGTTCATGTCAACTCAAGAGGATCAAAGACACCTGTGATCGCTCTGGCTAGATTCTGATTGGGACTGGCAGGAGGGCGGCTGGGTATAATTGACTCACAATCATGTCCCCCTCACACACACACACACACACACACACACACAGACACACACAAACACACACAATTGGCTGTGCTGGTCAAGACGGCGTGAGCAGAATTTAACATCAAAATACAAACGCGTTTGGACATAATGTTTCACGTTCACCTATAACACTTTGCAAGTTGAAATTTGACAGGGAGGATTCTGCAATATCTGCACCTCTCCACAGTTTGCACAGTAATTGTGTAGAGTGATTGAGGCCCCTAATCTGTGCCGTTGGCCAACACCGCGCATTTAAAGATAAATTGTCGGAATAGAAAGCACCACATAGAATAATCAAATTTTCAACCTGAATGGCCTCATTTGTCTGTAGCGGTTATGCTATGAAAATGAGTTTGGGAGTGATCAATTCAGGTAATATTTTCCGTGTACAAATCAGATGCCTTCAAACGTGTGTATGCGTGTATTCACGGAGTTGAAACCTGCTGATTTAATAAGAACAATTTCCACGTATAATGTATGACTCTCTGGTCAATTCAGGGCATCCAATTCCACTCAGAATGTCTTCATGTCTGATTGGGTCTTAATGAGAGCCTTCTATTATTAAAATTAATTTCATGGGATGTTCTCTGCTGCTCCACCAACCAGGAGACCAAATTCACCCCCTCAGCTGAGAATAAACGGTATAAATAAATGATAGTATAAATAAATTCAGGTGTAAATTGAGTTGGATTAATTATTAAAACCGTCACAGTGCCATACAATGCGTCTCCGTGGTCTTGAGTTTAATGAAAGCACATCTGCCAGTGGTGGCATGACAACAATGCACTGCAGTAGCAGAATGAATATTAATTGTGCAGAATGTCTCTTTTGAGACATGAGTCAGAGTCATCCTTAATAAGGGACATTTTATGGGGGGGAAACCATTTGAACAGCTGGAAATGTCTGTTCAATGAATCAATCAAAATGTATTAATATAGCACCTTTAAACTAATCAAATGCAATTCAAAGTGCTTTACAAGCGATTGACAAACATAGGATGTTAATAGCTTATTTGCAAACATTGCCACAAATTGAAACTGGACCATCATTGAGAAGGAGCTGAAAATATTGAAATTTTTGAATGTAAAACTGAAAACCCATTATTTATGCTTATTTTATCATTATTATTTATTTTATTGTATTTCTGTTTTTATCAACATTTCATTGTTGTTGTTACTATACGTTTCATTCCATTTTACAGTTGACTATTTGATTATATATTTACTTTGCGTAGTATCTCATGATTTTATTTTTAGGCAATTTTGTTGCTTGTATTATCTTTTATGCTTTCTTGTTGTGTTTTGGTGCACATTAGTCTCTAAGTCCATCTGCTTTTGAAAAGTTCGTGACACACAGTTTTCCCCCCCCATAGTAACAAGAGGGTCTACAGCCATGCTAGCGGCTCTGTGAGGCTGTACTTTGAGCTAAATGAAGGCACTATAGGAATATTTCAATCCATGCTACAACCTAATTCTTCTGAAATTTTAATTAAATTACCACCTTTTGTAAGCTCAGAAGCAAGAACCGCTAACTTTTTGATGGTGAAAACTGTCAAAAACAAAAGTGACGTCGCCATCATCGTGTCGTCACAGCACATTGAATGCATCTGTGCCTGGAGCCCAACGAACTCAGTGCTGATTGGCTGTGCATCCTCACGAACCACCTATTTCAAGAGGCAGCGCAAATTAATTTCACTTTGCCACTTTCTTTCTTCTTTTAAAAAACACAACTCTTTAACTACACCTATTACAGAAACAGCATCACAATGCTCACTCAAATCATCTTTACTGCCATGGTCTCTTGAATCTGCCAACCATAACAAAGAATTACGTACGAGTGATAGAGCACACGCACGTGAGTGTATGTGTGGGTGCATATAAAGACGGGGAGAACTAATCGGCCAGAAAACCACGTGTCATCACATCTGTGATTGGACCCAGCAGGGAATCCGACAGCACATTGCACACCCTCTTTACCGGAAGAACCTGTTTCATGCTGGGAAAGCAGGAGGTGTGTGTTTATCTGTCTGGCTACCAGTGAAGCTGCTACGGTGCAGGTGCCAAGGTCTCTACAGCCTCAAGACACACACGTGCCCTTCTGCTATTTTTTCCTTCCCTCCCTCCCTTTTGCATTTGTTCATCCCTCCATCTTCTCCAATCAGCAGGTCTGAGATTAAAAGTAAACACTGGGGTGACAGTCAAAGCCGCCAATAATGACAAGACCAATGGTGATTAAAAATTAGCCTCAGGTTGAGAAAATACACCAAGCTCTTTCTCTGATTAAATGCCGGCACTGTGTAAACTATTACAACCTTGTTCTGTTCTCCTTCTGTTGTCCCCTGTATCCACCCGTCATTTCTAATCTTCCCACATTCATTTTCTCACTGCATTTAATGTCTGCATGTCACCTCGCCAGGCTGTTGAGAAGGAAGATATAAAAATCTCATAATTAACTTTTGGCCATGTTTTTGTTTTATCTCAGTAGGTCTTGGTGAGATAAAGCAGTTTACGTTTTGATTATATGGCAATATGCTTCTATATAGCTTGCAAATGCTGGACATGTCTGATGTTTGGCAATGAGAATCAACTTTCTCATTTCTCAACTATTGAAGGCCATTATTGCATGGATGGAATAACTGAATGAGACGTGCATGCAGTGTTTAATGTGGAAGTGCTTTGGTTAACATCCAGTTTTAGTCCCTGGTCTTGTACAAAGATGTCCCAGCAGGTGTTGCTGGCTTGTGTTTGGATAATCATCGATGATTCACATTTTGTCTACAAGTGGAGAGCCACAATGGCTAAATTAACTGAAAAAACTGAGGTCAATGTGCTAGCATCAATTCTGTCAAGTGAAATGTTTAGTTTTAACATGTCCACAAAATGTATGACATAACAGTGAGTGAAATGCTGGCAACTCTAATATCAGTCTTTAAATAACCGCCTGTAATGTCTTTTCCATTATCATGCTTCTATCCTTCAGTTTCCTAACCAGGGTATTGGTGAGGTACAATACAATAAAAATCCGATATTATTACAAGCCACAGTGCATTTTCCACACTATCTCCATGCTCCACTCTAATTTCAGCAACAGAGCTACTGTAATTCAATCACAGCAGATGAGAATCCAAAACTGCATTTATGTTTGTTTGTGTGTCTAGGAAGAGGAGGGGAGAGGTATCACATCTCTGATGTTTTGACCAATCAACCTTGCCGAAATCTATGTATGAGCAAATTAAACATGATGAGCCCAAGCTAACCCAAACAAAAAACAAACAAACAAAAAAAAAAATCTACTTAGAGTCTTACAGCAGGACACCTGCAGTAGTGTCTGTATGTGTGCCTGTTTTCCACAATATGCAGAGCTGCTCCATATTTGCTTTCATGCTGAACACAAATACAGGCTTTTCACAGTAATGGCCTGTCAGGTAACAGAGGTATCGTGCATTATCTACAAACCCAGTTATGTCGCTGCTAGAACAAAGCAATTCATAAAAAGGTCTGGCACCTGAGCAAGAGGGGAAAAATGTCATTTTCTACTGACCTTCCTGCAGTACAGAACTCAAGTATAGATTCGGTTACAACTTGTCATTCAATTACAGCATGTCCTACATGACATAACAAGGCATGCATACCTTACATCGCATACACACACATCTGGCAAGTACGAAAGCCCTCATCAGTCACTGATGTGACACGTGCTTTTTCTGCATCACTCAGCCTCATGGGCAATGTTCTATTAGGAATAATGGCCATTTGAAGGACACTTTTAAAAACAGAAATTGTGAACCTGAAGACTATTAATATGTTAATCCATCTTTTCTTAGTCTTTCCTTTGCTGTAGGGTAATTCATTGAAAAGCAGTATTGTCTTAAATCTTAAGAAAATGTCCAATGCTCTGTGCTAAATGTATTTACCTAATTGTTCTTAACACTCTAAAGACTGTCATAATGTTTCAGATATTTCAGATTCAAAACTTACTACATAGTTGTGAATTATTAGTGAATATATTACCTCCTTTAATATAATTCATGCCTATCAAATTCAATCTGTTGCACAATGAGGAGCAAAAATGTAAACAAGTCTTGGAAGAGAGACAGTCATTCTTCTTTTTCACAGCACATAATGTAATTTAGAGTTTGGACTGGCCTGAGGATTTGCAGTTTATAAATAAGTTAAAAAATAAATCCAACTCCATAATCAAGTAAAAAAAATATTTTGTTCATACACGAGAGCCAAACACCCTGGGGAATAAAAGTGGTGCTAGAACACATTCAGTCTAATTTAGTCTTTAATATGTAGTCTTTCTTTGAGAACCATGACATAACTATTGGATTTATTGAAATCATTTGACTTACATTTACTTGTGGTGCATCCATATAATCATACAACACATTGCTTACTTTGACGGGATTTAATTTGGCTATGATCTGTTTTTGATCGGGTATTGAGTCTTCCATGTTGAGACGCCTACGCGTACAAACACAAATATGTTAAAATGTCAATCTCCAAGTAGCAAAGAGCAAGAGAAAATTAACAACAGATAAGAAAAATGAGCATGAAACACGTCAAATCTTGGCAGACCACCTGTGTACAAGCAAGAAAGCAAGAGGTAGTTATAAATGAGAGGCATCAGTTGCAATAATTATTGACTTTTTCACCGACAGAGTTCAATTGCATCTAAGGTTTCCGTTTATTGCAAGGTGATGGGTGAACAATCATTATCCCTGGACTCCAACAAGAAATGAAGAGAATAAATGATTGGGAAGAAAATAGTTGAAAAAGCAAGTCAGTGATTTTACAATAAAAACTCATCGGAAATTTGTAGTTTGGTGTAGAATAAGGCTGGACCTGAAAAACATGGGCTAGTTTCCTCTCAGAACTATCTTAATGAAAAAATATTTTTTGGAGGGCAGTCAGTGAGGGTGATGGGGTCTCTTCAAAGCGTCCTCTAATGACTCCATCACAGTTCTGAAATATCCAAGCTTCTCTGAAAAAAAAAAAAATGACTTTCCCCTCAACATAAGACATTCCACCCCCAGCCATCACAATCCCAGTTTGGCCTAAGTGTGTAACGTCACACATCACTTGGAAGGAACATGCTGTTTCTGCTACTTCACATTATACACACACACACACACACACGGCTATCAACACGCTAGCTCCACCCCTGATATGCCAACCCACCATCACCTCCACCCATGTCTCCCACTAGACATTTTTCCATTTACACCTCTCCCCCCTCCCCTCCCCATTGGGGTGCACAAATCAGCTTGACAAGGAACACCACTTCTGTTTGCCCCCAGCAGTGACTCTCTTCTTCCTCCTCCTCTTCCTCCTCCTCTCATGGGAACATGATGCTATTATACATTAAAAAAAAAAGAAGCCTCTAATACAGCACAGGCTTTTTTTTCTCTCTAACTCAGACCGAGCATTAGGTATAAATGGGTGGGCAGAGAGAGAGCTGTTTGTAACTAGATTGCTGGCGTCAGGGATTCAGCCAGACTGTCCTTTTTGTTTGCCGGAGTCTATTTGAATATGAAAAGGAAAACAGGAAATGTGTGAAATAGATTTGGAACAGAGTTGATTATGAATACATCTTAGGAATGGAGGGAGGTCAGAGGTGGGAGAGGGTTGGGAATGGCAGTAAATGTATGTGCCTGCAGGGAAAGAAGTTTGAAGTGTGTATGTTTGTTTACGTGCATATCCAGTGATAGGCAGGCTTTATGTACGACGGGGGGGGGGGGGGGGGTTTGTCACTTCAAACGTGCCCCAGGGCAAGGCAATATCGCACGAAAAACAATGAACGTGACACAAAGAGAAATAAAAATCTAAAAAAGGCTGTAAATGCATTACTGACTTGGTGTAGCGCGAGACTGCAGTAGTTATTGAGATATGTTCACACTTCCCACCTCCCAGATGACCACTGGGGCGCTCCAAGTGATCCGCTGCCTACACGCTCGATAGAGGCAATAAAAAAAAATAAAAACAGCAGAGGGCGAGGATGTAAATGTCTAGTGGTTGGGAGACATGCAGAGGTATATAGGGGCATGGTAACACATCCATAGCTGGAAAACTGTTATTTTCATAATTTATTCATAGGGAATTTGATTGAATCTGGATGAGGTTCTGTGATTCTGAAGTGGTTTGCGGAGGATACACACACCCACAGACCTTATATACACATTTAGACAGAGTGCAGATGATCGGCTGTATATACGAAGATTATATATATGCTGCTGGCAGTCTCACCACATACGTTCAGAACAAATATTCCAGATGTGGCCACATATGGATCTGTAATAAAGTCTTTAGATGTCACATTGGATTAATTGAAGCGTACGGGACAAGCGTCAGTGGAGGCAAGTAATTAAGTCCCCGTGTGTTTGCATGTGTATGTGAGGCATGTGAATAGGCGCCAGTGCAGCTGTCTGCACGTGCGCAATGATATATGGCGGGTCCTTACAACACCCAGGAGACATAAATTATCGATATTACGGATTAATTTCAAACACATTAGGGATTTGTGACTCTTACAAAATCATTACACGTTCTATACAAACACTGCTGCTCTGATTCTTATTCAAAGAGCTGAGAACCTGAACAAAGATACGTGATATACTGCAACCTCAGTATCAGTATGTAGTACACAAAAGTACAAAATGCAGCAACTATAGCAAAGGCTTCTGCAAAACTACAGAAACATCTGTAAGCTCAGACTTTGTACTTTATGACCATTTTTCTTCCTTTGTTAACCGTGCATAGCTGGATTTAAGACGAACAATCAAACTCTTATTTCCAAGGCTGTGTTGGTGAGCCTCTGAGTTAATAACTATATTGAAGCAGGCCGCTGAGAAAAAAAAAAAAAAAAAAAAAAAAAAAAACAGTTTAGGAAACTCCAAGTAGAGAGACTAAGAGACACACATGACTAAGCTTTAAGTGTTGAGTAATCCCACAGCCACAAGAACTCATCAACTCAATCTCTCACGTCTAACTCTTTTCCTCTCCCTCCCTACACTACGTTTAATTTGAAGAGAGAGGAAAAAGTCCCTTTCCACACAGTCTCAATACATATTTTTCTAATTTCTTCCTTCAGAAATCTCTTAATGGCTTCTTCGCTGGACCCTGATGAAAACAATGACTTTTAACCTTCCTCTACCTCCATCCTTCCCTCTATCCATCTTCCTCCTCCCTCCATCACAGTGAACTTATTTCACTTTCTAAATTATTTCTTACTCCTTCAATCTCTTCGCAGCCATTCAGGCCCTGGCCTAGGCTTGTGGCCAGTGCTACGCATTGTGACAGGTGAAATGAAAGCCCAGAGAAATCTCATCTTCTTATAAATGCTCAGAGGCATTCAGCCAGTCAAAAAAATATCCCCCCCCACCCTTTCTTTCTAAGGCGCCGACAGATGGAAGAAAAAAAGAGTGAGCTGTTATTTGAAGACCATTTGGGGTTTTCCTTTATCCAGTTAATCAATGCTGTTCTTTTTGTGGTGGTGGTGGTGTGGGGGGGGGTGCGCTGAGGCAGTAGTACATTTTGCATACATTTACAGACTAGCTACTGTGAGTTTGAAAGGGGATTTATTTTGTCAGAAAACAGAAAACTACAGCCTGCATTGAAATGTCTTATAGAGTCAAGCCAGTGATTCGCTTATTTTTTACTTTGAAAACCTAGAGAAGCCTCGTTAGTACTACTTTATTTAAATAATTTACCCTCAATAGTCAGAATTTGTTGTTTTGCATGTGTTATGCAATGGTCTCTCCAGATTTAAAGCACTTCACTGTTATTGTCTTACTCCATCGCCCACCTTTTCTGTTTCATCCAAACAATGTCAAAGAGGAGCATGGTGTGAAAAGAGGAGTAGTGGCAGACAAACAGTGCTGTCAGGCACTGCTGATTGAAACCTCAAGGTCATAGGCAGAGAAACAGAGAGCCAGAGAGAGAGAGAGAAGGAGTAGGAGCAGTAGAACAGCTTAGACTCTCCAGGGTCTGGCTGTGTAGCTCACTCACTGTGCTATTTTGTGTGTGTGTGTGTGTGTGTGTGTGTGTGTGTGTGGGTGTGTGTGTGTGTGTGTGTAGGTGTATGTGTATGTGTATGTGTGTGTGTGTAGGTGTGTAGGTGTGTAGGTGTGTAGGTGTGTAGGTGTGTAGGTGTGTAGGTGTGTAGGTGTGTAGGTGTGTAGGTGTGTGTG
>JAVQJF010084739.1:0-11990 GCA_036023855.1 Gadopsis marmoratus | reverse complement strand
CAACACCAGGAAGGACACACGAAAGCACAAGTACACAGACAGGGACGTGACATGGGAACACACGAGAATCTACTACACACACTGAACCCCCCCAAGCCTCCCAGACATGGGCATGACACAGACAGTGCTGTTGTGAGGATGATCAAACGTGCAGAAGTCCACATACTTGACACAATGGCTGACCAACAAATTTAACTAAACTTTCAGACAGGAGAAATCAACTTCCCTGTTTGGATGAATTTCCCAACAGATTGAGCAAGGCACTCACACTGCCAGGTTCAGGGGTTTACTTTTCCTGTGTAACTCAAAGGTTTCCTTGTGGCAGCCATGCAAAAATGTGTCTTTGCAAAGCTGGGATCAAAGCACCCACCAAATGGCTTTATGTTAAGAATATATCTTCCTCTCAGTGTGATTCTCTCTTCAAACACACGTATCCTGTCTGTCTGCGTGACTGACAGCTTCTAAACAAGTTAATTCAAAAGCATGCAGGCACCCAAATTAGACAAAGGCCCGCATTTCTGCCCCATATAGGTCACTGACAAACCTTTTCATCCTATAAATGCTGCTTTTGCACGAGCGAGTGTGCGTTTGGCCCGTAAGTTCTAAAAGTTGAACTGTGACACGTTGTGCTCTGAACCACATTTCCTGTCAGGCTGAGAGGAACAGCAGTGTGAGTGTGTGAGTGTGTGTGTGTGTGTGTGTGTGTGTGTGTGAGTGAGGGTGTTTTACTGATATCATTAAAGGAATAGTTCACCATTAAAAGAGGAACTGGGGTTCTTCACAACAAAGCAGCAGGGGTATTAGCAGCAGAGTGTTACTGCCCTCCCCCACATCTCTCTGTCTTTGGCTGCAACTCATTGTCTGTCTGTCTTTCTGGCCTTGTTTTAGGTCTCTGCCTGTCTGTCAGTTGGTTTTCATCCACGTTTTAATTTCTTCTCAACACATTTCTTCCTAATTTTGGAGCTTTTATCTTCTTCTTTTCCTTCCTGTTTCTTCACCTCCACCTGTCTATTTCCAACTCTTGTCGTCTCTGTGTTTCTCTGATTCAGTAGTCGACTCACTTATTCTTCTTCCTTCCACCTCCAGCTTTATTTCTTTCTCCCTTTCATGCTCATGGTCTCCCTCTCCCTCCCTATCTCTCTCCTCTTACCTCCCTTCCCCTTCTCACCATTTCCATTTCTCCACCACCCGTCCTTCCTCCTCTCCGCGGCACCTGGTGTTGAGGTGTCGCTGAGGTACAGTAGACAGCTCTTTGAAGTCCCAGGGGCCCGCGGGGGCTGTGTGTGTGTGTGTGTGTGTGTATCCGGAAACTTTTTTTATCAGCAGCTCCAGTCAAGAACATTTGGCGTTGCTTTTGATTTGGGCGTCTCTAATGTTGAAACGACCTTCCCTTTGTAAGTGTTCGTACATGTACACGTGTGTGAACTGAATTTCCTGATTATGTATAGCAGGGGAATTTAAATCCCTATTCCCGTTACTTTTTTTCTTTTCTCATCCAGTCAAAGCTGGACAGATAAGGGGATAGTTCAGGATTTTTATGGAATGTAATTGGGACTAAACTATACATTACAGTATAAAATGAGTTTGGTTAGATTCTACAATCCCTTTGGCATATGAAACTACATAAAAACATATGGTGATTTAAACTTTCAATTGAAATAAGACAATGAAAACAGCATTGTAATTATGCCAGGAGTTGCATATTGTTTTAACGCAAGTAAATGTAAGATCATATTGTAACTTACTGGGTTAAGGCCTGACACAGTCGGAGAAAAAAGGGGTGAGGAGCAGAGGAAAAAGCACCTCTGTCCTAAAGTCTGCTATAGTCAGCACCCAACCTGGAGAGAGGGAGAGAGAGAGAGAGAGAGAGAGAGAGAGAGAGAGGGGGTGGTAAGGCAGAGAAAGAAAGAGAAAACCGGTGAATGTGGTAAAGAAAAATGAAGCGAAAGGAAAAAGATTTAAGGGAGAAACAGATGAGAAAAAAAATTAGGTTGGTGAGAAAGAGAGGGAGAGAGTGAGCGAGAGGGAGAGAGAGAGGAATCTGTGAGTCACTGTTTAACTGTGGGCTGCTAGAAGTCGACTAGCCATGTTAAAATACCGTCTGAGCACACACACACACACACACACACACGCACACACACACCAAACTCTTCCAAAATACAGAAATCCGCCTAAAATTCAACAATGGTTGGCACAACGTATGCACACACACACACACACGCACATTAAAAGTTTATGCAAAAATCCTGCTTCTGCCTCTCTCAGACTTTGCTGGCCAGACCAGCTAATTATTTTCAGTTGGACACCAGGCACGCACACACCTCTGCCGCACATTCCTCAGAAAGTAATGAGCTGCTTTTCTACAAAGGTAACAATTTAGGCGAAGGTCAAAAGTAATTCTTTCCTTTTCAGAAAGTCTAACTTTGCAGCAAAGGAGGACCAATGACATCATCCAACCCCTAAGTGATTAATTATTGATGATTTTTCTCTGAAAAAGAAGTGGGTGGATTACAATTAGTTCTTATTCTCTACTTGAACAACCCTAGCCAGAGATGAGCTGTGGTTTTAACTCCTCTTGAGACACGCGGTACATGCACCATGATTCTCCTTCTTCAACTGTCACTTCGGCAGTTAATCTGGTGATTACTTTTTTGATTGCTTGATTGATAACTCAGTCAATTAAATGTCAGAAAATAGTGTAACAAGAGTCTGCAGCCACGCTAACACACACTCTGGTGCTTTGAACTAAGTGCTAGCATCATGCTATCATACTGATATTCAGCTGGTAATGTTTACCCTGATAACCATCTTAAGTTAGCATAGTAGCATGGTAACATTTGCTAATTAACATTTAATGCAGAGTAGAGACATTGCCATCCCTAAAACCTCACCGGCTGTGTAGCTCAAAACACCATCACATACGTAAGCCCAAAATGATGTCTATAATTGCTTATTTCTGTGTGACCATAATCCAAAGACATTCAATTTTACAATGATATAAAAGAGAGAAAAACACATTTGAGAAGCTGGAACCAGTGAATGTTCAGCATTCCTACATGGTGAATCAAACTATGGCATTGTTTCAGCGCTACCTTGGTGTATTTTTCAGCATCTAGACTACAGAGCCCTTCACTCATTAGCTCCTCTGGGTGTTCAACTGTTTATTATTTTATCACATGCTGTTATCAGGTCATTTACTGCTGAAGGCCTTTTGCTCATTAGGCAACAAATGCATATGTTAATCCATTTCCTGTGTCTCATGCTAGCATCATAGCTATATTAGTCCCAGAGATTGTTTTCTGTATTAACATTAACCATGAGAGAGACGCTTACACATTTTCCTCAATATTTGCGTTAATATGAGCATTGTTACTCAGATCAACATTGTTGTCACATTTCATACACCCAGTGTTCGCCATTCTAGGCAGTTTTGCTCAACTCATGTTTGATCCAGCAGATTGGGTAAGAAAACAACACGCTAAATCTTTAATTTGAAACCATAAGACCCCGCTTCATTCACAATCAAACCATGGATGGTGTTGCTGAATGATTTATAAAAGCCTCAGCAATTACAATGGGAGACTGAGAATTATGCAGCATGTGATGTTGACTTCTGCTCCATATTCCTGCTTCATTCGACAATACCCAGCGGAGAAAGACAGAGGAGAGGATGGACAGGGGAGAGGCAGAGAGAGAGAGAGAGAGAGAGAGAGAGAGAGAGAGAGAGAGAGAGAGAGAGGGGGGGGGGGTGACATGGGGGTTGATTTTGGGGTTCTTTGTCTTGATGTGAAACCACGTGAAGCTCTGACAGAAATGTGACAGATACCGGCGATGTCAAAAACCGGCAGGCTCGCACACATTCTAATTTGTCAGGTGAGCTAGTGTTTTGGTAGCGTGGGAGGTGTGGTGCACTCGCGTGCTCTTCCTGTCTGTGCACGTGCGATTGCAAGTGGATGTGCATAATGCATGTACATAGACACTCAGTTGTGTCTGCGCCTCTCCGCCGGCTCTCGGTACCAGCCTGTCAGTTCAGCTTGTCATTCAAGCATCAATGAAGAGAAACTTTTTCTTTATTCTTTTTTAAAAATTGTCACGCTTTTCTCAAACAAGGGGGAAACAGGCAAAAGGGGAGACAGAACACTGCAGCAACAGTCAAGTGGGGTTTTGTCGCAAGTTTGACAGGAGACACTGTACACGAACAGAGAGATTTCATCATGTTAACACGGATGATTTTTAGGGCTTTTATTGAGTAGATGTTAAGTGCGTTTGGAGGGAGGAGGAAAGGAAAAGAGCAGGTGGAAGGAACATGTGATAGTTGTTGAACCTGGATTCCTGACTAGTCCTTCAGGGTGCGACTAGCTTCACTTAAAAACCAAACCCCATATTTTACATTGCAGAGAAGACAAATGATCATTTTTCACTTTACATGGAAATGTTCATAATCATAACTTGAGATAAGTTGTGGGTTTAAAACAAAGCTGCTGAAGAAATAGCTTGACATTTTGAGATGCACGCTTATTTGTTTTCTTGAGGAGAGCAAGATGAGACGATTGACACCATTCTCAAGTCTGTACACTAACTATGAGGCTACAGACGATTAGCTTTGCATAAAGAATGGCAGCAGCTAGCCTGGCTCTGTCCACACTGGTTACTCTGCATGTGATTCAAATCACAAAGTTTTACCCATGGCAGAGAGGCAGTTAATGCTAGCTAGTTAGCTAGTGCTCCAGTCACCACAAACGTTTACAGCACGTCTCCCAACGCCAGATCTCAACTGTCACACAACTGCTGCCATGGAAACAGCGCACCCAGAGGCTTGAAGCTTCGACACGGTGACCACAATATGTCAACAGATTTTTCTGTAACCGCTCTGAACGTGCTTGCCATGAATAATACGGATACAAATACATGATACAGTATATCAATAAGCTAATGTATACTGATGAATAAAAGGAAGCATGAAGTAATTCCAGCACAAGGGAAGTTATAGAAATTAGAGTCCAAACAGGTCTGAACTTGTCCGCACCTGCACTGAATTTGATTGAGCCGAGAGCCGGGTCACTTCCCATTCAATCTAATTAACCCAGGAGGTGGACATTCAAACCATAAGAAAATCCCCATCAAAAGGTTATTTAATATTCAATCTATAAAGGCATTATGGAGACAGAGTAGCGCTCTTATCTCCCAGTAAATGAATTACAGTTTCAATTTGCATGTTGAGTGAACTGAACTGAAAATGCCTCAGACTCAGAGTGTCCACCAGAGCTGTGGTGTGCCTGCTGACAACTATGCTGCCAATTCAGGATTTGGCAAAAGCTAGATTTACACTTGTATAAAAATGGTCCAATTTTTTTTGCTTGGCTTACATCTGTAAGATGTCTATGGCACAGGGTTGAGGAAGATCTATAAACTCAAGTTGTAAAACATTGTAACAGTTTGCATCAGTCCCGTTATATAGCTGTATTTTAAGGTTTTGGAAAAGAGGGGCATGTATGGAAGTAACGAAGGGCTGTAAGGTTTTGAATCTGATAAGAAACTGAATACCTAATTTTGAAATTCAATGGTGACTAAATACCTTATGCTGGAATTTTAATAATGTATAGCACTGAAATATTTCACTTTGAAAATTATCTGAATTCATGAAGTTTGAATTGAAAGCTGTGCAGTTTCATTCATTTAATTTAATTTTATTAACATTTTTAATGGATCACAAACTTAAAGTGTCCAGTATTAACGAAAAACTATATTCAAGTTACTCAAATTAAATTATTTTCAGATTTTTCAGAAACCCATATGCAATCCCTTTTGGCTCCAAATCAAGTTACTCAAAATACATTGGTGACATTTAGGCACCAAAATTCAAGATAAAAAACCCTCTTAAACATGTGACGATCCAAGAAAGAGAAGATACTTAATAAATAAAAAGATTAGAAACTTTCAAAACTTGAATTGACCTGTAAATTGCAAACAAACGTAAACTCAGACAGATGGCTTTCAGAAGAAATTTCATATCGTTACGGCTCATCTTTGCTTCCATACATGTGTTTTCATTTCAAGCATAATGAGAATGCAGTATACATTAAATGCAGCGCATGTGCTAAAAGCTGCACTGAGATGTGTGCCAGCAGCCGAACTTTCCTCACCATGGCACAGACCTCATCTTTCCACTGCTGCTTCGACAGATGTGATTGGACTTGGAAAATCCTGCAGCACCAGGTTTGTTTGCTACTTGAACGCAGCAGTGTCTCTACTATCGAGCCGTGTGAGTTGTGGTTGAAAAGTCAGACCTGGTTTTTATTTTGTCTCTTGATTTAACAAAGGAGAGAAGCGTGAACTCAGTCCCTCACGCAACCAGCCTTTACAATTTGAACCAACAAAATAAACCTGATTTCGAATATAGAGAGAGGAAGCAAAGGAGCAAGAAAATTAGGCACTGACGTACAGCATATGATTACAGCCTTAACAGAGTGAAAGAGAAAAGAGTGAGATAATTAATGTGTTTGTGTGAGAAAGAGCTTTTAAAAACAGGCCAATTGAGAAATAGAGAGAGGCATGGAGAAAGAGACATGGGAGGTGGAGTGAAAGAAGATAAAGAGAGAAACTGAGGCCGGAATACAAAGAGGGGCTGTGTGTGTGTGTGTTCGTGTGTGTGTGTGTGTACACCAGGTGTGTATCTGCCATCCCCAAGGTCCTTCTAGCTGTCTTCTCCTATTGATTAGTTCATATTGATCTGACCTGGCACATACACTCTGACACACAAACACGCACACACACACACACACTTATACACAAACGCAGAATGGTTGACTTGATTTAGCCGGGCTTTGACACGGGGGACATGAGGGTACATTGTTAACACACATACAAGCATGCACACACCCACACGGACAATCCTCGTATCATTTTGCCTCTTAAAATGACAACCATCTCCTCTCTGACGGTGCACACACACACACACACACACACACACACACACACACTTGTCAAACAGAAAACACTCACTCTGCCTATTTGCTCATGTGCATTGGCTGTCTGGCAAACAGGCAGGCGAAACAATGAGAATGTATGAGACACACTGTCAGTGGAAAACTCAGTGTCTTGTACAAACCTGATAAATCTCGCAGGCTGCTTCTCTGCAAATGGAGAAAATTGTTTGATTTTCCACCAATTGACAATGTAACAGTGTATGTTTGTGTGGTTACAGAGATCAGTTTAGCTTGGATGAAGCTAACCCTAACTTTAAAGCAGCTGTAATCAGTTTTTTAATATTAACAATGGATCACATGACTACTTGTATGTAAAAGGTTTCTCTTAGTGTCAAACCTACAGAGAATTATCACCCAACTGCAGTTCCTCTCAGCTCTATTGTGCTTCAATAGCAACACTAAATAGTGTTCAAACTAGTGCATTGTGGCCCTTAACTGTTTTGATTCACTCTCACTGCTCTCATAATCTTGTTTTCTCCTGTAACAGGCTGCTGTTTTCAGCGAAACATCTCTAAAAAGACACTGGACGCTACCTGCGCAGCACCAAACAGCAGACAGAAAAAGCTATCGACCATCTGCTGAACGCAGTCGACCATTTAGCAGCTAAAGAGCCACATATTTCCCTCAGGAGTTGGTAGAGACCAAAAACAGAGCTATAAAAAGATTAAATATTGGACTTGCATTCATCAGGTGGCCAGAAACATGACTCCAAATGAATGCTAATGCTGCTGTGTATCTGCTGAATGTACAAATAGGCAAATGTTTACTACAAAGTTAACCATCTGCCACCAAGAGGTTAAAAAAATTTGTGATTACAGGTTAAATTTCATCATTCAGCATTTTCACGAAGAGTTTTTGTGCCGCATGATGTTGGTGCTGTTTCCAAAGCTTTTTCACAAAACATTTATAACACGAGACAGCCACACATTAGCTGTCAATTATAGACAAGTGCTGCAAGAGTAGCCTAAAGGCATCAGCAAAAAGTTGCACGTTAGTGACTGCGGGTCAATGGTGCAAATCCCCAGACTGGCTGGGAAAGTGCAGGTGAGGGGAATGAGTCTCCCCTCCTTTACATAAAAGGAGAAAAAATTCCAAGTCAAGTCAAGGTGCCCTTGAGCAAGACACCTCACCTCCAACTGCTCCTGCGTTGCTCAGTGGCAGCTGCAGAAGACTGTGCTTGTTCAGGGCAGCTCCCAGTGTGACTGCATGGAGCTGTGTGAAGGTGAAGCAGGGCGAGGCTGACAGAGTGTGTGTGCTTGTTCTGTCTTACAGTGATGAGAGGGGAGGGGACATAATGTGAAAAAAAGGTGACCATGCTGTCTCCTCATCAACAGCCTTCTAATAAGGAGGTTTTACTTGTCGTAACCACAATGATGCATGATGGGACCTGGTGGCAGGCGCCCTGACATGTATCAATATGTATACCCACATTTATATACACCACACACAGATACAGTCTCACATCTTTTCTTACTTGTCCTTCATCCAGGCTCTGTGCTAGACTTCCTTTTTCCCCCTTTGTCTCTGTATCAGAAGAAACGTCACTGTCTGTCTCTGCCTTTAGTCTTTGTGTGCACACACACACACACACACACACACACACACACACACACACACACACACACACACACAGAAATACAGTACATGCACAGACACACACACAGCCTGCCTTCTGCTGCTGTGATGGCTCAGAGCTGTCAAAACATCCTTGCTTTCTCTCCCTCTTCCTCACCAAAGCAGCCTGACTGAGCTTGTCTATGCAGGTTCACAGAGGCTGCTGTCTATCCACCCTCACTCTTTCTTTCTTTCTTTCTTTCTTTCTTTCTTCTCCCTCCCTCCTACATTTATGTATCTATCTCTCTCTCCTGTCTTGCTGTCTTTTGGCTACACAGGAATCTGCATTATACATTTTTTAAAAAGTACTTTGCTGTACAAGATTCTTCTAGTGTATTAGGCTGTCATTCAAGATGTGTGAATGAAATACATAATGTATAGCTGTTTAGTTAATACTATTAACAACTGTTAACTGTTAACCTGTTGTGGTCCTCACAGAGGCCATGTCCACAGTGAGGCAGGTAAATCCCCTCAAAAAATACTGTTAACATGTGAAATAGACTTGTCCTCACCAGCATTTTGGAGTAATTTTCTAAGAGTTCTCTGTTCATACTGAAATGCTAGGATAACATTAAAACAGCTAAAACCTCCTCTTTCACTTGAAAACTTCGAAACTGCATCACAGCCAACATGTTGTGCTGGTACAGCCTGGTCACTCTGCTGAGTCTCAGACTACGCCCACATTAAGCTGGCTTAAGTCCCTGATATACTCCAAAATGGACATGGATGTGTTATGGGTTCTGTTATTGGGCATCTGCCTGCGCCGACATGTTCACGCATGTGCAGTGAGCATGTGTAGTCTGCCCTGTCATAAACTCTGGGCTGCCCGCGAATATCTGCATGCAGCGATGTTGCCCATTCCAGCCGATCCTCTAAGACATGGGCAGAGATTTAACTTTAAGTCTGAAAATGCTGTTTACATGTGTTTTCAGGTTGTTTTTGAACAGTTGTCAATCTACACTGAAACAGCAAAACTGTCCCATTCTGTTCTCTATCTGATTCTTCTCCTTCGATGAAGTTGTTTTATTGACATATTTCATTGTTTCAATTGTACAGCTGTGATTTGAGTCCTGAGACCATCGATCAAATCACTATGCTGGCAAAGTCACCAGACAACATAATGACAGCACTTATGCTGTGTGATTGGCTATAACAGATGGCTCCTTCACCTTTCTGCTACACAACACGGGACAATGTCTGTGCAGACTAAAGCCATTATTTAGGAAATGCTTTTCTTGTCCCTTCCTTTTGAGAGGGACTTGCAGGGTTCGAAAAACATCAGTGTGGCTGAAGACAAAGATGAAGACGCTGAGGAAAAGATGTGTTTTTAAATTTCAAAAATGTGTGTGAACATTAGTGAAGTCTCATTCACTGTCATTACAACCCACTACAAGGAGTCTTGTTAAAACCTCTCATGCTTATTAAAGTAAGAAGGAATTTTAGCCTAAAATGGTCTTTGAAGGCTGATTTTCTGCTGCAATATTCCCCATCCTAAATATCAAAATCAAAGTAAACGTAAACTCAAAAATGAATTTGTTGCACCCAAAGTATATAACACATTCACTTTATAACATATCCATGTCCAGCAGTGTACAGCTAGTGCAGCGTGAATTTATCCCACAAGGAAAAATTATATTAACCAGTTCAAGAGTGCAAACAATGTAATTTTTCCTCTGAAACATGGCTTTCCGTTAAAATATGTTTCTGTCTCCTCCCTCACTACTGGTCCGTTGGCTGTATACTGCATTAGCTTCTCCTTCTTTTCCATACTCTCTCTCTCTCGCTCCTACTTTCACACAAACAGACAAAGACACACACACACATGGAGTGCTGTGTTGTCGGCCTGCAGGGTGTGCACAGCGGGGAGGTATCAGCCGTATGGCAGACATGAGGACGGAGCCAAATCTGGCTCGTACACATGGTGTGTGGCCTTGCTGCCCTCGGTGCGTGTTTGTGTGTGTGTGTGTGTCGCTGAAGGAAACCTGCGCTTAAATATATATCAGGGGCAGCAGTTGCCTAAAGGTGTGTGGTTTTCACTGGAAGGCTGCCGAACGAAATGAATGAAAACCACTCTCCATTCCCTCGCCAGCTACTGTCACCATGCCCTTGAGCAAGGCACTTAAGCTACTACTTCTTCAGCAAACCATAAGAGCCTAAGTCAGACGGGGCATGAAACGAGAGCAGTCAGATAATCAGACAGGCAGGAAATAAACCAGCAGTTTAGCCAGATTAGAAGTAAAGCTTTAAGTGAGCACACTGTAAATGGTGGTAATAATCCCTCTTTGCACAGGAAAAACGTGTGCTTACATAACTACGGCAAGTACGGTGGTTCAAAGTCTGAACCAGGAAGTGGATTTGTAAACTGTGATGGATATTTATAATGGGTAGTTCAGTTAAACGTTTTACAGTTTGCATTTGTTTCTCTCTAGGGTGGTTTCTTTTGAACATGTATGATACAAGAATGAGGACCAAATTGTAAGAAACTGGAAATATTCCTTAAAATCTGACTTAATTCAACAGACATGTAAAGGCTGACTGTATTGTATACTCTTTTTATGTAGTGCTATGCCATGCATTATTGTGTATGTGAGTGTGAAAAGCGTGTATGTGTGTGTAATGTCGAAACATCTCCCATGTCAGTCAGGACAGGAGACGCATGTGTTTCTGCGTGCGTGTCCATGTCCGTGTCATCGCAGGCTGCCTGCGTGAAAATATGCATGTCATTTAATTTTACGTGCATGTGTGTATATTTGTGCTGTGTTCTCTGCCAGCATTTGAGCGCACATTGAGTGCATGTGTGTGAGAGCGTCCTGGCTTGTAGAAGTTTTGTCTGTGCATGAAAATAATTTATTCATATTTCACTCTGTGTGTGTATACAGAGCCATTTGTGTCTTGCATGCATGCAACAATGGATAGTCTTTGCTTGCATGTGTAGCTAAATGTTAGGCTATCATGTCCTGTATCTTTGAATCCTGAATTGCCTGTTTATGCTCTCCTTACTCATCTCTTTCTGACTTTCTCCAACCCTCTTTTTCCACCCTCAATCCCTCCTTCTTTGACCCATCTCCTCTCTCTGACTCCCCTGAATATATATGTGTCTCTCCATCTTTTTCCTCCCATGACTCTTGTGTGTAGAGGTTAACCCGCCATGCAGCATTTCCCACTCTGTGAGCGTGTGTGTGATGGTAGGGTTTTTAAAAATGCATATATTCTATAAGACAGAGGAGGAAACAGAGCGTGGTAAAAAGAAAAATACAGCCTCTGTGCATGTTGTGTCAGTTGAGTCGACATCTGATCTTGCTGAGCATGGTAAAGAAGAAAGTGCTGAAAGTACTCTGTGTGTGGGGGGGGGATCCTGTATGTGTGTGTGTGTGTGTGTGTGTGTGTGTG
>JAVQJF010084738.1:0-55350 GCA_036023855.1 Gadopsis marmoratus | reverse complement strand
TACATACATGGTGACGAGTGAAAAGTACATGCATACATACATGACGAGTGAAAAATACATGCATACATACATGACGAGTGAAAAATACATACATACATGGTGACGAGTGAAAAGTACATGCATACCTGGTGACGAGTGAAAAGTACATACATAAGTACATGCATACCTGGTGACGAGTGAAAAGTACATACATAGGTACATGCATACATGGTGACGAGTGAAAAGTACATGCATACATGACGAGTGAAAAATACATACATACATGACGAGTGAAAAATACATACATACATGGTGACGAGTGAAAAGTACATACATACATACATGAGTGAAAAATATATACATACATGGTGGCGCGTGAAAAATATATACATAAGTACATGCACACATGGTGATGAGTGAAAAATACGTAGGTACATACATGCATGATGATGATGTATACCTTGGGATACCTTGAAAGGATATGTGTATGAAAATAATATACATACACACATTACGACGAGTGAAAAATACATACATACATCTATGTGTGAAAGATATATATGCACATACATGCATGCATACATACATCATGATGAGTCAAAGATACATGATCATCATTATCATGATGCATGTATGTGCATATTTATCTTTCACACATACATGTATGTATGTATGTATGTATGTATGTATGTATGATACCTTGAAAATACTTGAAAGGATACCTTGAAAGTGCTTGAAAGGATACCTTGGGATACCTTGAAAGGATATGTGTATAAAAATAATATACATACATACATGACGAGCGAAAAAAACACATACGCACACATAATGACGATTGAAAAATACAAACATACACACATACTGTACATGATGACGAGTGAAAAAATACACGTACATAAATACATTCATGATGGGTGAACGATACATACATACATGGTGATGAGTGAAAGATAGATACATACATACAGACACACACGATGAGTGAAAGATACACACACACACACACACAAATGATTATGATGATTGAAATGAATTTAAAACTAAAAGTAATCTGGAGCGATCCTCAGGGACCATGAATATCTGACCAGGAAAATGACCGAAAAGTCCAGAGAAATACCACCGACTCAGCTTTCCACGAGAAGAGACTCAAGCCCAGGTCTGCTCATAAATCCTGACCAATAATCCAATAATTATTCACATTGAGAACTTTTACTGCTCAATAGTCATGTTTTGCTGCATTATGTTGCTGTATGTTTACACTGTGGTGTCTGTTTATATATTACATTTCCCTTTTTCTTTTGTGACTTTCTTTCGAACACAAATGAAAAGTAAACGTGCTGGTTGTAAAACGCTGCAGCCAATAATTATTTTCATTACTGATAAATCTGCTGATTATTCTCTGGATGAATCGATTTTTGTCAGAAAACACTGAAGAAAAAAAAAAAAGCTTTTCAGAGCTCGAGGAGAAATTCATAATGATTCAGTTCACAGTCACGTGAAGACGAAGAGAAGAGAGCAAATCGCTGGAGCCGCTGGAACCGAAAGATGTAAATACAATTTTTTTTTTTAAATGTCTCCCCGTCTGAGCACCCACCGAAACTGACTCGCATCGTACACAAACACACCCACAGACAGACATATTAACCTCCTCCAGCAGCCGTACAAATGCAAACACCCTCACAGGACTAATTTTAACCAACTGCTTTTATTGTTTCACCCGGGAGGAAGTGGCTGCCTGTGTCCTTCTGGGAGTCTGCGTTACTCCACGGTCACACATCCTGGAAGTCTGAGGAAGTTGAACGAGTCTAAAGAGTGCACACGATCTTACCATGACACATGTCAACATGTACACTTAAAGTACCAAACTAAGGATTTTGCTCGTTTTACATCCATTTTCACAAACCATGTAGACGTTACAGGCAACATTCTGCGAGCCCCACTGTCAGATAGCTGAATACAATTCTTTCTACCATTCCAGACATCCGCTGGCTTCCATTCATTTTCCTAAAAGAAGAAGAACGCTGACTCTTCAGAATAAGTTCAAACCTTCACTGCAATGCCACACAGTGATAATGTTACGTGGGCGTTACGTTTCAAGGGTCAACTTATAGATTGTCATGCAGCACAGAAATTAATGGAAAAGAACAGATGCCCCTGACTGAAATAGTGACGTCTAAGATGTGAATTATGGAAATTATTTCTAGATATTTCTAGTATAATTATTACAGATTGTTCTGTGTTCTACCAAAGAAATAATATGCAAGTCTTTATTTGGATTGCCCATTATGTTTGTAATTTATTACTAGAAAGGTTTACAGACAGATGTGGAGGATTAAACACGTTTGTATTTATGGTCATTGATTTTTCTCTTGTAAATTTCTGTATCCACTAAGACCTAACGTATTTTGTAAAATCTATTTTAACAAGAGGTTGGTAATGTTTTGTTTTATCTACGATGACCTAATAATTCACATGGCAAGATGTTATATCATTATTTATTAAATCTGTTTAAAATTAATTTGCTACAAGAGACTATTTCCCCTGTTCACCAGCAGATGGCAGCAGAGGCGCAATGAATCACACCTCAAATGTGTTCAGCTGCTGTGGCCCATTACACAGAGAATTCATCGGTGCATGTTGCCCCAGAAGAGCTGCAGATGGCGGTTCGTGTTTACTTCTGTCTCAGCAGCCACCAATCACGTGCGACGGAAAGCGGGGCACTTACAGCTTCTGTGATGCGTTAAGTCATTGGGTTTTCCATGTGCGAGTCCTGCCGGGATGAGATAAAAGTTACAACTGACAACGTGACGACCTGGTCTTTGCACTACGCCCCTCTGAGAGCGTTTGGTTGAAGCCGATGAAGCGCAAGAAATGACACACGGTTAAAGCATCGCGTGCATCAACCAGAATCCATCCGTGTGCGTTTTCAGGCTCTGGGAAACACCAGGAGTCACTTTGGGAGACATTCTAGGACTTTCCTGACTGGGTCCGCTATCGTCGCTCAAAGAGGGTATCAGATCGAGACTAAGCCGAGTCACGTTTGACGTGCCGTCTGCTGCACTGCTGACCGTGAGGGCAGGAAATGACATCACAGGTGTGCGCTCATTGGCCGGCCAGCGCAGGAATGTAGAAAGCAGCCTGCTGGGTGAGAGTGGTAACCGGACGCCACAGACTAATGGTGACCACACATGGGAATGTTTGAACTTTAATGAGAAGAAATCATTAGAGTGTGTGTGGAGCGGGCAGGTGGAGGCAATGGGCTCTGACCAGGAATGAGCAACATGCACCATTACCTGAAACGGGACTGCTGCAGTAGATGAATCATTCTAGAAACCCCTTCTGAGTGCCTTAAAAATGTCTGTAAAAAGTTGGATTGATTAGTCGATGGGAGCTGTAGGGTGTCTGTTAGAGCTAATCATTGGTGCGACCAAGGCGCTCATTCTGCGTTTCCTATGGGCTGCAACCCACACATCATGATTCCCTCAATAAGTATGACTCCAACCCACAAGTGTCAACACTTGCAGGGAGGCGGATCGGGAAGCAGTGACCTCAAAACATCTGCTCTACACAACAACACAGCGCACCGCACATCCGCTCAAATGGCCAAAACCCCTCATGACAAAACTCTGCTGTGTAAGCGAAGCAGATGAACCTCACGGTCATTTTGCAGCACTTTCTCTCTCTCACACAAACACACACACAGCCTTCCACATCCTCTCAACTCCCCGCCGCCTTGCCTCACTGATAGTCCCACACTTTATAAATAGCGTGCGCATATAAATTGCACGTGTGTCCAGTGGATTATGTCAGCGCTTTGGGAGAAAGACTCAAGGAGTGTTTCATTATAAACCTGTACCATTAAAACTTGCTGGCTGGATCTGGATTTTGGCTCTCACGTCCCCTCTCAAAACTTTTATGGGGCCAGTTATGATCCTAAATCGATGCAGGAAACTGAGATGGAGGAGTTGGGTACGTCAAGCAGAGCCATGACCCCGCGAATAACAAAAAAAAGGAAAAAACAAAAAGGAAGTGTTGGTGATTGTGTGGCTCTTTGCACCATCGCATATTGTACTGTTCAACTTTAAAAAGGGTTGATCCTGCGTGGACCTGTGTCTACAGTCAAGGACAGTGACACAGTTGGTGTTGGCTCGAGCACGTTTGGTTTGAAAGTGCAGGAGGGGCAATTCAGACCCTTTACTAAAGTAAAAGTAGCAATGTCTGTAAAAAAGTAAAAAAAATTAATAAATCAACTCTCTATTACAAGTTAAAGTCCTGCATAGGTCAAAAGTAAAAGTTCTGCATCCTGAGAGAAAAATGGCCTCTGTGAGTGTTATATTATTATATCATTAGATTATTATTTGACTAAAAATATTCACTACATTGTATACCGGGAATTTAATAATAAACGTAGTACAAAAAGAGTATAGTTTATTTTTAAAGTTTGAATGTAGTGGAGTAGAAGTAGGCTATAAAGTGGCTTGACATGAAAATACTATAAAATACTATAAAAAGTACATGTCTTCCTGTCATCTTCCTGGATGATTCAAAGTCTGACAGGACTGAGGATTCTGGTTGCCAGGAAACGGTAATAAATAAATTAAAGCTCACTAGATGAAGTGACACGTTTTTACCCCGTCAGCGTTTCCAACATGTGAAATAAGCTTTGTATTTTTCAGATGAGGTTATTTTTATACTCCCTTGAAAGTGCTTGAAAGGATACCTTGAAAGTACTTGAAATGATACCATGGGATACCTTGAAAGGATACTTTGAAAGTACTTGAAAGGATACCTTGGGATACCTTGAAATGATACCTCGAAACCATGGGATACTTTGAAAGGTACCTTGAAAGTACTTGAAAGGATACCGTGAAAGTGCTTGAAAGGATACCTTGGGATACCTTGAAAGTGCTTGAAAGGATACCTTGAAAGTGGTTGAAAGTGCTTTTCTCTCTTCAACTTTTGTTTTAATCTTCATGCTTCTCGTTATCTACTCCATTTTTTCTATTCTTTTAACTTCACATTATTTTGAATTAGTGGTATCTTGCTGTTGCTGCCTTGTTAGTTTAGTTACTAACTAGCATAGCTCATAGTTGTCGGCTAACAAGTGTTTTCTTAATTCAGTACAGTAGTTTGTGGAAACTCACTTTTGCATGTAGCATTTCTTCTATAGAGCCTTGTTCATAAGTTATAAGAAATGTCTCTGCGGCTGGAGGTGTAACAGGCACTCCAGATAGCTTTAGCCCTATGGGCTCGATGGCATTTCTTAATTTGTGATTTTGGGCTATATATAGTGTACAAAGGGCTATGAGTCCCACACTGTTCTCTCAGTATGGATACAAACACCCTTAAAGCTGACAGACATCACAGTCATCTATCTCAAATCAAATATGCTGGATTTAATCAAAAATATATCACTGTACCGGTGAGATGACGCAACATAAGAACTCGCGTGTTACTCTGGCCAAGTTCAAAGGTCACGAAATGTCAAGCGGCGAGGCATGCAGGTGCTTCGGAGAGCTGCAAGAGGAAGTGGAGGGGGGGAAAGCAGAGACAAAGGAGGCTGTGAGAGAACCACAATCACGCAAGCTGCGTGTGGTTTCCAGCTTCTTGCCGAGACCGTCGCAGACTTTCTCCCTGAGTTATCCAATCCTCCTGTCATCTCCACTGGCTGCCCTCCACACTCTCGACCGCACACAAATGGTTTGAATAAAGAGGTCTGCATGACTGGGCGGCTGTGGCTACAGACGAAATCCTGAAGAGTGATAGTTTACGTAGCTTAAATACCCCCGATTAGACAAATTGAAACATTGTTGTTATGCGGTGGAAACTCAAGGACCTATTGGCCGAGTCTTTTCACCCCGTTCCGGAAAAGGCTGTGCTTTCGGACTTTCGTCATGCGAAAACCACAAGGTCTGGCACAAGTGGAAAAAAACAAAACATAACAGAAAGAAAAAATCCACAACAAAATCAACTAAAAGCCCTCCACCAAAACAAAAACTGTAAAACTGAAAACGAATATTGTGACATAGAGATGATTCACAAAGGAGGCAGGCACACGCGACTCCGGCTTCTGTAACTACTGAAAAACATGTCCAACCACAAACTTTCTGTCTTGACTTATGGTGTGGCCTCATGATGTCACATTTTCCCCTCATTTTGATCGTCTCCGGGATCATAAACAGGGTCGATGTGCTGCTCTGAATGGATCACAACATACCCCTTGTGAAAACAGAGAAATCAATCATAGCGTCACACTTAATGAAGAAACGATGACTTAAAAAACGCCTCGACTTCCGATTCCTACGGTGTTTAAAGTCAGCCAACTGTCAAACCTCCTTCATCGCACTCAAATCTGTAATTTGAGACCTTTTTCTTTTAGCTACTTAAATATTACATCACACACATGTAGCGCACATGCACGCACTTAGTAATAATACGCCAAAATGATTCTACCAGACTTGAGCTAAACAGCAGTGGAGACTCATAAAAAGGTGCGGTATCTGCTTCGCCCGCCAGCGGACTCCGCCTGGCCGGGTAGTCTGGTGTCAGCGCTCAGCTGCTGGACCGAGAAAACACACAAGTAGAACCAGAAGAATCTGCATTAACCAGCACAGCTCTCGTGTCCGTCTAGTGGCGAGATGATTTGTCAATGAATGAATAAAGCTACACACCTCTCTCACCTGCGTCGTTAAGACCAGAAGGCGAAAGAAGAGCAAGAAACTAGACCTCAAACATTTTTGCCAAATGAGATCAAAACACACACTTTTAAGGATATTTTTAATCTTTAGTTTCAGCCCTAGAATAAATAACACTAAATACTATTATTGTACTAATACTAATGTGGGTAGTCACAGCTTGTACTTTCTGCAGACTCTTATGGTCACAATGCCGTGGGCACCCTCTTAATTTAGCACATGGCTACTTGGCACCAGTTTGCCCTTCAGAACCAAGAAGAGACGCACATCCACACACATTACATGACTTCCATCGTCACCCCCTGCTGCATCCACTAGGCTGTGGGTGATATTCGGGGGAACCTGGAATGACGTCACCTTGATTTTGGTGCAATTAGAGCGTCATTCCCCCCGGAGGCTCGTGTAAGTCATGTTGTGTGTGTGTGGCAAAGGGGTCTTTCAGGAAGTAAAAAGACCGGAGGACGGTGGGTAATGAACAATAAGAGGCCTGTCGTGCGAGCGAGCTTGTCCAGGTCTCGATGACATGAGCGCAGGTCTGCTCTGACATCACCAGTGTAACAGAGATGGCCGAAGGATGGTGTGTGGCTTCATCGGGTGGTGAAAGCAAAGGGATAGCTCAGCGGCCAAGAAATGCGATCAAGCGGTGGCATCCTGAGTTCAACAGGAGAGATTTTGGAAAATTGAGGCCTAATGACCTCGACTGGGGAGAAACGGGCCTGTTGTCCACAGTGTGTGCAGCTGTGGCAGATGGGATGGGAACCTTAAGACAACAGCTGCCGTGACACCTTTGGAAAGTGAGAACAGGTCAAAAGACGTATCTAAGCTAAGCTGGGCCTAATATGGTTGAAAAGTGAAGGTTTGTTAGACATCTGGATTAGTGTGTGTGTGTATATATATATATATATATATATAGTAAAACCATTGTTTCTACAGCATTACAAAGGTTATATTTCAATGTCATGCCAGTCTTTAATTATATGTGTGAATATAAACAGTGGATTCATGTAACCTCCAAGTCTGGGTGTGCTTTTGTGCTCAAATCATGAAATGAATGCATCTTATCATTACCATAACTTATCATAACTCATAGCTGGCTCGTGTCATCCAATCACAATCACACAGGTGTACAGGGAGGAAGCTTATCGTGTTCATTCGTTCTCCGTGCAGACTTCTTGCTGCTGCTAGGACTTTTTACGAACTCCCACTAACATCATTACTGTTGTATTAGACTGCATACGTTTAAGCCAGGTGAACCATCGCTCTTCATTATTCTGCGATTCCAATGCAGCGCTACAGTACAAAAATCCGTCACATAAACAGTATCAACTACCATCCACTATTAATATAATTGTTGTTTAGAGTTTGTACCATCCTTGCATTCATCTAGCAGAGCTCCACCGTGGGTTTTTCCCCGTCCATCAGAGTAGTTTGTCGCATTTCGTACAAATTTAGAGTATCTGTTATTGAAAGCGAGCTCGTCCCACGGGTGCGTGATCAGGTTTGAGAGAGTTCAGCGCAGCCACACAGAGGACAGCCAGAACCGAAGGAGCAGGAGCAGAGTTTCTCAGAGGGGATTTCGTGTGGACTCTGCACCGTCCCTTTCAAGTACCGAAACCACAGGACCTGGAGAGGACCAGCTCTGTTTTCTCTTGACGTCAGAGTAGCATGCGCTGAACCCCATATCACCGGGCCGGATCGATCAGTCTCTCCTCATCTCATTATTACCGCCTCGCGTCCAAGGGTTTATGATACACTTGAGCTTGATGATGTGCTATCAAGTGTTTGCTTGTATGAATTTATTATTGTATCCATATGGCTCCAGATTTTTGTTTCGGGGAATAGACTGACCTGAGTGAAGCATTTCCGCTTCTTCGACCATAAAAATATTTCCAGCCGATGAATACCTTTGGGTTTCCAAGTGAGAGAGAACATATTGTTTTTAACAGAGCTCACACACTTTGAGCACAGTTCAGCCCAGCCTAGCCTTACATGTGGCACAGGTGCCCTTTCACCTGGCACTAGAGCCCGTTTACATTCATTTCAAAGTAAATTCTTGAGTTCTACTGAGATCTGTCTGTGGTCAGTATAATTTAAACGCCGAATTGTCAAACAGCATCTTCTACCCCCCCCCATGACCAAACATGTTGCTGGCATGTAAAGTGATTTGGGCATAGTGGCAGCACCAGGTATTGCAACTTCCAGGATCATCACGTAGTCAGGCAAGGTCAAATGAAACATCTAGCACGACACATAGAAGAGTTGTCTGATTTGATGCGGCACAACGTCATTTGTCAGCGCCTTCCAAAACTATTAGTATAAATCTGTTTAATGATGTGACAGTGTGTAAGGTTTGGTTAGATTCAGGCACAAAATAAAAAGACTTGGGTAGGTTTAAGGAAAGATCATGGTTTAGTTTAAAATAAGTACTTGGTTAAAGTTAGGGAAACATTGCATTTTGGGTTTAAAAATTGTTACTTGGTTAAGGTAATCAGACCTGCATGGTCATGGTTATAACAGTAAAAACTCTTTCTAAGGTTAGGTTACGATCGTAGTCGCGGTTAAAGGAAACCAACATTGACTGTCGGCTGGAAACAAACAGCGATCTCACGTGTCAGACGTTGACGTTTTGTTGACCCATCCTTCCACCCCGACCTCCTCCCTATGCAGAGTCTGTCACTCTATAATAACGTTGCCCGACTTCCTCCTTTGATCCAAATCATAATTAATACGGCCGCTAGAGGGCATGAGTCATTATGGGGCATTTGCTGAAACGACTGCACTTAGAGGACGGCGATTTCACAGCTCTGGAAGTGCACATGAACTCCATGAACTCCCAAATCAGAGCACCACCATTCAACGCCATTATCTGATGAGAGGAAGTTTGCAAACCACACACGCAGCAGATTAATTAACACAGTTATAATTTACTTTTTTACGTCACTACCTGTAATGCTGCCTATAAGGGCTCCATTATCCTCCCCACCAACACCGACGCCCAGTGCATCCCCTCGCAGAGGCCGAGAGAAAGAGAAAGGGGCTCTCTCTCTACCATGCGAGGCAGGCAGAGTTTCCACTGGTTTAATGAGAATCACAGACAGAAGAGGGGAAATGTGCAGGGTATTTATAGAAAAACGAGAGGAATGCAAGCCCCCTAATTGTGCTTAGTCTCTCTCTCTCTCTCCCTCCTGCAGAACCTGCTCACAACTGCTTCCACTGATTTTCATATATGGACTCAAAGCATGTGGAGTGAAAAGAAAAGAAACACTAAAAGCAAAGACACGTGTATTTAAGAAGCATTTTGCTGATTTTCACACAATGTTCATATGACTATCAACGAGGCTACTTAATAAAGCTTGTACAGACATTTATAATCCCCCTCAGGATGAATTATAATAACATTGCTGTTCCCTTAACGTTTCCTGTAAGTGCCATCATCAGGTCAGAATTTCCTAATTTGTCCAATAATTTGGTTTGAGATCAAATACCTGCAAAACTAATAGCTTTCCCTCAGCTGATCGCAACTGTGGCTAAAGTGCTGTTCGAGCTGCACGGCCGAACAAGGAGTAAAGGTAACCTAACTTTTCACTTGAAACATTTGGGAAATTTCGGTTGCGAAACATCCTTCTGGAGTGTCGAATGACAACGCACAAAACTTTGTCTTTTTTGTCTTTGGTCTGTTGCTGCTGACATTAGTAAAAAGGAAAAGCTAATCCTTAAAGAAATAAACCCTTTCAATGTTTCTGTTATGTATGCTATGGTGGCATAAGGCCTGCAATGTATGAACATATAATTTGCCGATATTACAATTGCTAAACCTGGATAGCAATTAGCACTTTAGCCGATAAACAAATGTATGTTTACGGTTTCACTGTGACCCGCTGCAGCGCTGCATGCTGTCATGGTACATGTGTTCACACGTTGGTCAGCCAGCTAGCAGAAATGACGGTGACGAATCCTTTCCCATGATGCTGTCGGACACTTTGAATAACTAATAATAATAATAATAATAATAATAATAATAATGAAAATAGCAGGTTTTATTTTGCGGCTGCCAGCTGAGGCGATCTACTGGACCAATTCCAAAACCCTTTGTACCTATTAGTCATTTAGACCCCAACATATATAAAAATTCAAAAAAATTTAAATGCCGGAATTACCTTTTAACAAACCAGTGGCAAAAGAAAAAAAAAAAAAAGCTACCATCAGTGGCAGTTGCACTGAAATACAATCCAACATTATCACCAAAACAACCGATTCAGATCATTTACATAGTACTTTACTTGTTAAACCACTACAAACATGTAACATGATGAAATAACTGTAGGTCTTCCGGTTATTCCTGCGTGGATGCAGAACCTCACCTTCAATGCATACAGGACACTGACGAGGAGAACGCAGATTCCTCTTTCGACATGATGGCACCAACGTGATCTACAACAGCAACCTGGACCTCTATATATTTTAAGTGGTACAATGTTCCTTTCATGGTTTGCTTAAAGTTATTGTTACGGCTGATGCACTTCCTGTCCGTTCGCTCTCCGACTCTGAAGCTGTGAGGCTGACCTCAAGGGATCAGACGATCTTCTCCGAAAGCCGTCAGCTGGTTAGTGACGGTATTCTGACATTTTCTCACTAATGTGAGGTAATCAGACTTGCATGGGGATTTCTTTTTCTGAATTCATATAAATGTCAACTCAAAAAGAAGCCTAGCTACAGCAGCTAAATTCAATTAGAAGGAAGCTTTCGACTGAAGACAAAGTGTTCCAGCTGCATCCACGGCGAAGGGCAACTCAGTCAAAGATGTCCTTTAAGTTAAATCCAAACATGTTAATTCAGTGGATGAGTTCATGAGAACATATATTTTTATTTCCACTGCGAGGGTTTTCCATGTTTCCTTCTTTTCCTGTCAGGAGGTAATCATTTCAATGTGGCGGACAGGTAAAAAACAGCCTTCTTTTCCATTCCAATCCAACCCCCACCTCCCCAAAAACGTTTTGGGCTGCCATTTCATTTAGGCATTGTGTTGTACAGTACATGTATGCACAAAGCTCATCCCCCTGTTCCTGGAGGCTGTGAGGGTTAACCTCCAAGCAAACTCCCAATGGAGACTAATTCAGCATCCTATCCCAAATCCACACACGAGCCCCGTTCTTTCTCCGACTTCTTAGGAAAATCTAAGAAGCGTGATGAGCGAATAGCCTTAATGAAACGCACACTCTTTCCTAGATGCAGTAAATCACTTGCAGTCACTCGTTTGTCCTTTGTTGTCACTAAAGAACACACACTGTCCCCTCCACCGCCGCCGTTCGGCAAGGTGCACTCAGGGAAGAGCTTTTCCACTTAGCAGCAAAAGCTACCCAGCAAGAGACGCAAAGTGGAATCAGACTTATTTTAAGTCTGTGATTAAATACATTAAACAAGGCTTCATAATCAGTTGAATTAGGTGGATAATACGTCACAGGGATGAGCAGCATGGAAAATAAGTGTAATCTACTTCAGTGAAAAACACTCCCAAACACACCAGCGTAGTGCACGAGCGTGTGCTGTCAACGTTATGTCATTTTGCATGCAACCAGGCGCTCAAAGTGTACACATCTGTGAGTCCCAAGACTGGTGGTGTAAAAACACCCAAACATCGGGTACTCGACTGTTTGGATTTCTCCATAATGAGGTATGATGATAGATTGAGCACGTGAGGGACTACAGGATATTTCATATCGGCCAATGGGAGCTCTAATTTTGGATTGTTATTCCAGTAGTCCTGCTCCCCGGGCTAAAGCCTTTTGTCATTTCTTTATTTATTCTGCAGGGCCACATGGTGGTATTTACCCTCAAACAGACAGCGGAACGGGAAGGCCGAGAGATTGGATCTCACTATTTACTAAACAGGGCAGCAATACACCTGTTTTTGCCCTTAATCTTACCCTGACCCCTTGCTGTCCTTTCGTCTTCCTGTTGTGTTGAATGCCATTCCCGATCCCCCCCCCCCGTTCAAAGTAAGGTGGTCAGTTTCCCCTCCTTAAAGATGTAATTGCTGCAGCAAAAAAGAGATACATAAGTGAGCCGAGAGATATCTGAAAGCACATGAAAGCAGAGCCAACGCAGCTCCACCTGCAAGCATGTAGACGGTGGATGACTGTTCCAGGGCATTGTGTTGCTGCCGTCTGACCTGAAAGCTTTATGTCTGGCGGTGCTGCTGTGCTGCGTTGGCTCGTTATCAAAGCCCAAAAACAGAAGACAAAAGAACAACTGACATCAGCGGCACACACACCTCCAGTTTCTATCAGAAGACGAGAAGGGTGCGACGGTGTTCGTGTTATTTTGACCGGGATAATCAAACGCAGAGCTTCACTTTCTCGTCCCGAGTGGCTGCAGGGAGTGTTTCCTTTCTTCTCAGGCCACTCTGAGAATTAACTTTGTCAATACAGGAAGCCAAGAGGTGAGGCAACGGCACCTAAAGCAAAAAAACCAACAGCAGCCATGTCTGAGCAATTACATCAGTCGGCGTCAACGCCCCGATTCTGTGTTCGGTAGGGTCCGATTCATTCCAAGACAAACAAGTTCCGTCTTGAAATCTTTTTTTAAAATCACTAAAACGTTCTCTTCTGTGAAGCGCTGCAGGTGAATATCAGGTATTGATATAGATATCATTCAGACTGGACGGGGGGAAAAAAGAAAAAAATCAAAAGGAATCAAAAAATGTTCTGTAGGCCAGACAGCCGTGCGGAGCAGAGATATTGATATTACTGTAGTGCTGTTAGAAATAGTTTCCTCCCTTTGATGCCTTTCAGATGTGTTTTTTATTTTCTGAATGATCCATTTGACTGAATCAGCTCAGGTCAACCATGATAAACTGTAATAAGAGTTTCCGTGCCCAAAGGTTACCTCAGCGGAGTTCATGTGGCTCTCCGGGGCAGTGGGCGTCCAACAGTCCACAACAACAAAGTGAGTCAGCCATAAACTTATGTCGTGATCGGATTATTGACCCTACTCTAATTGATGTAAATGTCTGTAAAGGTCCAAAAAAGTATCTGGTTAAAACTTCAACTTCTTTAAAAAGTTTCCAGTATCCACCTCAAACTTCATTTTTGCCACTGTGGTAACCCCCCTGTGTGTTTCTTTGCACTGTGGTTTGACCCATTACATGAGTACTGTACAATCATAGCAGTTCTGACAGTTTGGTTTCCTGTCCTACAACTTTCCCCATGACGCAGACAGCCCGCCCCCCCCAAGCAGCCTAATATACAGTAGATGCAAAAATAACTAACACTTTGGTGATATGATGCAGATAAAAAAAGGAGCCTCGTATTAATTTAATAACTCAGTTGCTCTGTGCCTCGCGATCAAAAGGTGCCTAAACCGACAAATCTGGCAACATGTGGTTTTGCAGCATGTGATCCAGAACGCCATTAAAAGCTTAAATAAGGGTTATTGTTTGATTAAGAGTGTTTGCATTTCTACACCGCCCTTCATTGATGTGACAGTTAAAATACTCCCAAGTCTTAATTCAGTTATAACGTTTGTCGGGTCCGTATAATGCTGTTTGCACGAGTTCCTTATTCAGGGTGTTGTCTTAATCAAGTTAATACTGGAAATATTACAGTCCACGTAAATGTTATGTCTGTGTACAGCTGCCAGAAAGAGAAAGAGGGCCTGATATTTGGCCAGGTTTTTGTCATGTCCAAGACAGGCCATGGGAAGTCGTAAAATAAGCACAGAATATGATCTATTACATGAAGAGAAGCTTTGAAAGGGCAAATGGAGTCTCACACTGACAATGAGACAATAAAAAAATAAAATACTTAGAAGAAAAAATGTTTTGGATCTCGGTCAGAGAGAAAATCTGGCCTGCCATGTTACGTTATTCAACACATTTCCTCCTGATCTCACAGCTGTGGAGGTCATTAGCAAACAGTTGCACGGGAACCGCGGGCCCTGCCAAAAACCTCCGCTGCAGGTCTCGCTGTACATCCTGGGGTCACGGCAGGCCTCTGGGCCCAGATCCATCGGAGGAGGCCGGAGACTTAAACGAGATGACCTCAAACATAATGCTACTGGCGATGACAGATCGCCGAGGCTGGACAGGATCGCGGCTGCCGATTCGTGACCTGAGGTCTGAACAGTAGGAAGTCAACAGCACGCAGTGGCACCCTCATACCAAGCTCGGCCAAGTGTAACCGGAGAGCTGAAGGGTGTGAGGCAGAGCTGCAGACTTCAGATTTGACTGAGAGTTGACCTACTTCAGACTTGACTGCCTAAAAGAATTCACCTGACTTGAGACTTGAACACAAAAACATTCAAGTCTCAAATTTTGACCTGCGGAAATCTCTAAAAACAGACAGATTCAGTCACCGTGAACATATTTTTAGGCCAATACAATGGATGTTAGTACAGTTATGTAAGTCTACACCCATGCTAGCAGCACAGTGGCAGCAGGTATAATGTTTGCGTTGACCATCGTAGTTTATCGTGTTAGCATGCTGAAGAAAATAGTTTTTCATAAACCAAAGTATCGGACAAACAAATAAAAGGAACGTTAAAAAAAAAGAAAATCAGAGAATCACCAAACTTATTACAATTCATCCTGACGGCAACATGAATGTTTGTACCAGATTTCACGGTAATCCATTTGATACTTTGAGATGTTTCACTGAAAACTAGATGAAAATTGAGGGATTGATCCTCTGGGGACCATGAACGCCTGTACATTTCATGGCAATCCATCCAATTTGTCAAGATGTATTTCAGTCTGTAGACCTTCCACTAGCTTCATGAAGGCCTTGCAATTAAACAGCTTTAAAAGGAAAAAAAGTCTGGACCTGAGAAGTCATTTATTGACCAGAGAACACGTCTTTTTAACAACACTGAGCAGCTCCTTCAGTTACAGGCTGCTTCACCCGCGGTGTGTGGCGGAGAGATACTGCAGGTCCTTCCTTCCTGCTGCTGTCAGACTTTACAGCCTGCACTGCTCCCAGTAGCCCAGAACTGAGAACCGATAACTCACACAATGTGCAATACCAGAACTCATATGTGCAATAAGCTATTGCTCTGTTTTGCAACTCCTTAGCCTCTGGTCAAGCATCACAAATCAATCAAACGAATGCAGGTATGAGCAGCAGATTTCTATATTTAGCTCCTTCACAGATAATTCCACTGTGCTGTTAAGAGGTTCCTCACAACACGCACTCTGAAATCACCACATGAGGGTCACCAAAATACCTTTGCAATGGAAGGTGCTGCACGTTGGATCGGCGTGTTGCCACAACACTCGAGGTGCCTGCGATGTCAGTCCGACTGTGTTTACCAGCAAAGGCCAACATAACATGTCCATGATGATGGGCTGTCATTACACCACCTCCCGCTGATGTTGTGTAAACCACAGATATCATGTACTTAAATGGAATTACATATCAGAAGGCCCACGCTCAGAACGCATGTTAGCCACTCCAGGGGGTGACTTTTGTAGTTCCTTGAAAACCATCCCATAAGTCAGACATCAGGCCATATTTCTGATGACAATGGCTATTTAGGATTTCTTTCTTTGCCACTTCTAAACATTGGACTTTATCTACACCAATCAGACATAACCTTCTGACTGACCACTGGCAGGTGAAGTGAAGAACATTGATTATTTTAACTCTTCTGGGTAAGCGGCCATCAGACTGAAATCAGCCCTGTGTTCAGGTATCAGGTGCCCAACTCCAGGTATCATCATACTCACACGATGAAACACATTCTGATCAGTCACCATGACGATTATAACAGAACCATGACCAGCTGATCCCCATGCTGTGTGGGAGAACTGAAATAATGGGCGCTGCCGTGTAAATAGGGGCCGGTGTTTGTCAGAGTGGCCCTTCGTGCTGTCCATTATGTGATGATGTAAACAGCAGAGTCGCTGCGTTTCCTTGCTGGTGAAATGGTGCTGTGCATGTTATCATTACAACTTCCTATAGTATTGATTTTATACGTACAGGCAACAGGCAGGGGTTTATTGTTCCGTTTTGTTGCAGCGACAAAATGTTTACACGTCATTTTATTTTCTCAAATTCTTCAAATGCCTCTAAAACGTCAAGCTGTATGATAACATTGTATTAATGATAATAATAATATTATGAGGAGTCAGGAACTTGATATTCTCTGTTAATGATCTTGTATCTGTATTTTGCACCACTGCCTGCATTTGAAGCATTCCTTCCAGCCCATTCTGACCTCCATTCGCAACCCCGAAAAGCTGCCCCCCTGAGGCCGATAGTTATTCAGCGTCTGCTGTTTTTCCCTGTGTTTGCTCGATGTGCACAGTCGGCTTTGGTGGCTGTTCAGAGGGGTCTGGGTGAACGAGACCACACGAAGCCCCAGATTGTGTTGATACAGTTGCCTACCCTGAGGCTTGACAACAGCCCCTGAAGAGAGGGGCCAGAGAAATGGATTAGGCCCCTGGCACTGACCTTCTTCCCCGTTCACCTCCCCCCAGACTGAAGAGGTCGTGGCCATCACAGCTGAGCTCCGAGTCCTGCTGGCCACATCCTCCTGGCCTGTATTCTCCAAGTGGACGTTGATTATTTACCTGCTGCACGGGCGCCTGTTTGCTCCGATGCTGCCCCCGAAGGTCTTCCTGGAACTGGTCATGTGACAAAAATCAGATCACATCAGTCATCGGGAATATCACCCGGGATCTGAAGAGCGTGGACGTTTGGAGTTGCTCCCACTGAGCAGACTTTACATCATAATAATTTCTGTTGAAAACGAGGAGTAAATCCAAATACATCTGGGCGGCTGCCATGGAACCTTTTCACCAATCAAATGGATTTGCACACAACACACAAGACCACCCTTCTGCAGAGGAAGTACTGTAGATCTCTCACACATGAAGGAAAATCTGAGTCATTGCTCACATCCAATAAATCTGTTTAAATCAGATCAGAGTCCAAGCACATGCCCGCTGTTATGCTGAGGAATTTAACACAATTTCACGAGTGAAGATACTTTCCAAACGTTACCTGCTCTGCTGTTGGATTTGAAACAAGACTCTGGACAACTGAGCGGATTGACAAAACACAATGATAATGGAAATCATTTAAACCCATCAGCAGCTACTTTGACATAAAAGTCACAGACGAAAAACAACTCCATTCTAACACTAACACTCCTCAAATGTCCCGATGACAAACATTCAAAACTAAGCCAGCAATTCAAAAGTGCTCAGTGCATCTGGCACCACAAGGACTCCAGCTCAGACACCAGCTGAAGGGAGTCACATGTCCAAACAACATGTCTGCTTACGGTCCGATCCCACGGTACAAGTCCTGTCTTACCTTCATAAGGAAGACGTACCATGTTTTGGTACCAAATTATGTTAAATCATGTCACAGTATTGACCTCTTCCCCTTTACAGCATAAACACTTAGCCCTGCCCTTCCTCCCACAGATTATCTTTATTACTCAACGTTAAGGGGACACATGTGGATGAACATCTTTTTCTACACAGTGCTGCTCTCGTCAGTCTACAAGTGGGAGCAGAAAGGTGGCCAGATGCACGAGCTAAGTATTAAAAAACGTGTCGAGTTATCAGCGATGACCCACTCTCACGCATCACATGACATCACATGTCGCTGTTACTACAGTTGTTGCTTTGTTTATTTGTGTTGTTCCTCTCCTCCTCATCTTTATTTTCTTTCCCTCCACCGTTAAAAAGGTCGCAAGTTGATTTCCTATTTCTATCTGGAAAACAAGGGCAGCTTTTTCCACTAGGCCACTGCTGCGTGTCGTTAACTGTGCGTATGGACAACATGAATCATGTTTTTGATACAGGGGAGCTCCAGTGAAGTCAACTCTTTTCCTTCTCAACTTATTGAAAACAGCACCTCGGGGAAGGGGGTTATTCTTCTGCATTGATCAGTCTGTCGCATACTGGAGCTGAAATATAGTTGTGTAAATTAAAGATGGCTAAATACTGCAAAGAGATTTGGTTTTTATGTTCTGTTCATCAATGTTTTCCCACCACAAAACATGTTAATCTCTGAAAACAAAACCATTTACATTACAGTTAAAGTCTCCCCTCTGGGTTCATAAACGTCTCTCTAGTCAAGTTTACCCCCCCACCCCCCGCCAGTTTAAACTGTCAAGGCCTCAGCATGCTTCAAGTGAACTACTTCGTATGAGGTGTCATCTAAAGAAGGCAAAAGTGTTTATAGCTGTTCCAAAACGGCCACACTTGAAGGCAGATTGAAAAACTTGTGGTCGGCCTGCTTTCCTGGCCTCCCTGCAGTCTCTAACTGTGGAAGTATGTTTCCATCCACCTGTTTTTAATGCACATTTTCAATTTCTGAGTTGAAATGCTGGAAATGTGACTGCAAAAGAAAAAAAAAGAAAGAAAAAAATATACCCAATTTTCTTCCACTTGCCTGAGGTGGAAAAGTTGGCGTATTGATGCAAAAGAAATACGACAAAGTGCAACGGAAACAAACGTAGTGAATGAATGATGGCGTGCAAGAACATCCACTGAAGAACAGAGTCCTGTCCTGTCAGAGTCCTGTCAAGGTAAGAATCAATCATCAGAATAAACTTTTAGGAAAAGGACGTTGTCCTGTTATTGATGATAACACAAGGACATGCGGCCTTGTTCAATGCCGACAAATGAACAAATGACTACAAGTGAAAATCAGTTCACCTCCATAGTTTTGGGGTGGAGACAAGACAAATTATCAGCATGGGTCAAAATTTGGGTGAACTGCAATGTGGCTGCATTCAATCTGGTCTTCAGCCATGTGTGAAGCGTTATGGAAATGTTATTAGGATCCATCTTCGATTAAAGAAAAGCGACCAGTTGGGCTTTTTTTAAACACGGAGCCAGCATGTAAATACGCCCGTGCATGTGTGAAAGGGGCTTATGTTGCACATGCTGCTTGTCCTGAACAGGTTTCACCCCTGGGAGATGGCACGGCAGGTCAGTGACCCACTTCCTGAGGCCATAGGCAACGATGTTCTACGCTGGACCCACAGCCCTCACTGCTCTTTCCACTCAGCACAGCCTCTGAAGCTGCACGTCGGACTGCTGGACTCCTCCTGCGATCTTTAATTAACGACCAACCACGGTTGGCTCAGTCGATGCGCTCCAAAAGCTGGAAGCAGAATTATCTGTGTCCTGCTGCTGCAGTCCTGCAATCTGTCAGTCTTCACCGTGTGTAGAGGCAGCCACAGGATGCGGACACAGCCGCACAGCCCACTGAAGAAAGTGTTCAATTCACCCGACCCATTATTACACATCAAGCTCAGTAATACGCGTTTTCAACACCCCACCTTTCTGCTTCAGGGAGCGAATGAGGTCATGTTGTTCAGGAACCGACTCATCTATCAGGACAATGGCCCGCTTGCAATTTCCCAGGGTGCAGTGCAGAGTTGCACCAATCAGATGCCTGGGAATCAATGCCCATAGTTTCTTTTTATTTCCTAATTCAAAAGGGTACAGCTAACCATCTGATACCACCAAACTGCTTCCTTCCTTGGCGAATGCTGAAGGGAAACCAACAAAGCAAAAGCTAACACCCAGAAGGGACCAGTTCCTCCCCGGCGTGACAATAAAGCATGCAGCTTATTATACACTTATGTTTGACACCGATGACGATGACAAACTCACTTCCAATAAACTATTCTCTGTGAACTGCCAGTAATGTGCTGATTGGTTGCTATTTTTAGAAAACTATCCAGCACGTAAAAAAAAAAAAAAAGTCACAATGCAACCCGGACCATCGGCGGTTGAGTTTGGGATTTCATCCACTTTGATTCACATCTTCTGATGGATTACGTTTCTAATCAACTCCTGGTTGTGATTCTCTGCATAATACTTGATAAAGAAAAGAAACCAAAATATTTACCTATATATACACACACCTACAACTCTTGATCTCGACGGCATTAAAAAAAAAGCATTGCAAGCACGGCCATTCTCGGCTTTAGTTTCTTATAGACGACGTATCAAGAAAATCATTGTAGATTAATCAAATCATTAGTTGCAGCTTCAACTACCTGCCCAGCACCAAACTGCAGACCAACTAATTTTGTGGTGAAGAAAGTAGAGCATCTAGCAGCTGAAGAGACAGATTCCTTTCTACGTAGTTGGTGGTGACCAAACCAGAGCTAAACGGAGAGTGGGTGTTCAAAAAAACCCATCAACATGAAAGTAATAATGTAATATGTCGCCAAGTGTCTGCTGGATGTGTAAGAAGTCGGCTTATCCATAAAACTTTATGAGCTGATAATTTGTCTGTCAGGTTGTTTCGCACTATTCTTCCCCTAGTGGCCAATATCTGATCAATGTGTTTGAGTTTTTAAATCGCTTGCTACAAATCAGACAAACAAGCAGGACTGTAAATGTAATGCATTAGTAATATTGCAGTATTGAGTAACAGGACTGGGTTGCACACAAGATTCAGACCTCCCTGTCTGCACGGCAGCCGCCGCCTGTGGACTCCACCGCTGACATTCCAGCTGGGTCTAATTTGGCTGCCCCCCCCCCACCCCTCCTGTAAATTTTATTATTATTTTTAATCATAACTGTTTCCTTTTGCGGTGATGTTAATATCTGGAAATACAGTCTCGCAGCCTCAGATCACTCAGAAGTGTTTGCGTGGTGTGTGATTAAAGGCGCCTGGCGAGCCTGAGGTCCGGCCTTCGCGTGGGCAGGCAGAGACAGCAGCAGTGGCAAGACTTTCCAGGAATATCTCAAATAAATCAGGTGTGATAGCTGAGCGGAAAAAACGGCCCATTTTCCATGTCCACTTTCCAAATATTCCTTCTACCAGGAAATCCAAGGTTTAACACCTTTTGTCAAAGGACACTTCTGCTGGTGCTTTGAACACGAGGCAAGAACAAAACAAAACAAATATAAAAGGTTCTGTCTGAGTGTAAACAACATCTTTTTCCACAGGTCTGTTTGTTGCACTTTCCCAGGCAACAACAGAATCATCCGTTTACGCACCTCCGTCATGCTATCAGCTACTCCCCCCGTCCTCCTGCTCTCATCCTCCCCGAGCTCTTCCAACGCATTCTCAACAACACTCTTTGAGTAATTGTAGTGGTTAACGCAGCATGGCCAGATATCCAAACAGGAAACAGAAAAAAAGTGCAGAAATTATTCCGATCAAGCGAGATGATGGAAAACAAGGCGAGAGGAGGCATGAAAGGAAGGTCAGAAAGTGCACTCTTGAAGTCGGCTTCACACCGCTGCTTGTTTTGATCGCAGTGATTAAAAATGGGCAGCTGAAGACCCAAAGTCACAGACTCATCTTGATTTTATCACAGCCGAGATTTAGTCCTCTGGAATTATTTTTAGCCGGGTGCACCGGCGTTATCAGAGGTCTCCCAGTGACGGGATTCAGCTGTGAGGGATTATGTTGAGGTGAGAGACGGAGGTCTTTGCATGCATACGGGGCCCCGAGCGCGGTCATGCAGAGGTCTCCGCATCCACACTGGGGCTGCTGCCATCAGAGGCCGGTCACATCGTTGGCCCGTCATACAGTGTTGTTCAATGTTTGGATGGAGAAAATGTAAGTGAGTAATTCTTGGATGACAAACCTCTCTGCTTTATGTCATCTTCTGCCAGCGGTATCGATTCTGCTAATTAGTAAATATTGTCTTGTGAGGCGTGACTGAGTGGAAGTGGATTAGATCATTTTCCCTTCACAGCACTCCCTCATGTCTCAGTACACTTGACCGTTCATTGCTTTGGTGAGAGGCAAATGAGTTGTATAATTCCTTGAGGTTTGGTTGTCTGGTTGCCATAGGAAACAATATTAGGCCTGGAGTTGAGGTACTCTGCTTCCCCTCCGTCATGCTCCTGTCAGCTGGTCGCAGCTTGGCAGCACACTGTGCGATGCTACGGCTGCGTGGGACTAGCCATTTGCTGACGTAAACATCTCTGCGAACCTGCGGTGTGAAGTGTGTTAGGTTGCAGAAGAGCTGGCGTGCACACCTTCCAAATTTCAACAGCGCGTGGTGCGAACCTGCCCGTCAAGCAAGCGGATTGGTTGATCCAACTACTGTCGGGAAGGGGGTTCAACACAAGGATGAAAAGAACCCCACCACAAACGTTAAACGAGTTTTAGTTTTGTCAGCCTTGACTTGCGGAGAGACTGAAAATGCCAAAGAGGAGAGATGCGGGTCTCCAAAATGTAGCGACGATCTGCTGTTTTGAGCGTTTTTGTTTCTTATTTGCTAAGAAAATACAGTTAGGTTTCACTTTTGTTCCTCAGTTGGTTCTCACTCACCAGACGTCACAAAGACAGCATAAGTAGTGAAGGTACAGTAGCTGGGATGTGCCAATCCAGGAAACCAAATTGTCGCTGGGCAACATGACAGCGGGTATGTTGAGGCAACAACCTGTGATGGTGTATTGGGTTCATATACAAAACAATAACCACAAGTGTTTGGAGGCATGTCTTCAAACATGCTGTTTGAATGTAAAAAAAAAAAAAAAAAAAAACACATTAAAAAAAGAAATTCCCAGTCCTAATCCTAATGTTGATCCTAGTGACCAGTCTGAATGAATTCCACATAACAGTTTTGCAGTCTCAAGCTTTGTGGTTGACCAGTCAGCTGTAAACTCCACTCAGATGTCTCCTGGTAGGAAAGTCGTCTCTTGGAACACTTTTGGTGGCCCAGGAACCAAACTGATGTTTCCCGCACTTGAATTGCAGGTTTAAAAAAAAAAAAAATCCCTCAAGTGGGAAAAGCATTGTGAAATAATTTCTTCAGATTCACCGACTGTCACATTTAATACTGAATACACAAGAAAGACTTTTGGGTCAAAACAATAGTTATCACAAGGCCGAATGCTCCTGACTCACGCAGGGCTGTGGGCTAAATCAGACGGACCTAATTGAAGCCACATTCCTACGAGTGAGGCTTGAATTCCAGAGCTATTCCTGCATACGGTTCACACTGGAAGCCGCACACCCACATGCAGAAAAACACACCTACGAGCAAAGGTGACGGTCGGCTTTCAGTCGGATATAATAATCTTGATTTCATCAGTTAGACTGGAAGCTGTCACAATGTGGGATTCCTTATCTCTTCCCAGGGTGACATCAAAGAGGGCATTTCCAAACTCTTTTCAGGATGTGCTCGAGAACCTCTTACAGCTGAATGTGTGGTTGTGATTCACTGTGTTTACGCAGAGACTTTGGCCACAGAGCGGCTTTGGCCACTGAGCCATAACAGTCCATGAAAATGCGGGGTCAAGACATCAAAGCCTTTTCCAGTCAGGAGCATGAAATAACACTGTGACAAATACAACTCGCATGGCAGGATACAATGTCCCTCACATGTTCACATTCTGTTCTCAATCAGATTGCTTATAAATGTCCAAAATTAAACCAGTCCGCTCCCCTGGAATGTGGCTTCATGGCTGTACTGAAGCCGAACACAAACAGGTCAACATTTAGCACCACGTACAGACGTTCCTGTCTTCAGTAAGTCAGGTGCCTTCTGGTCTCCGTTCACTCAGTCCATTTAGACGGCTCCGTTTGGGAAGGAGGGAGGCCGATTACGTCGTTCGGGATGCAAGCTAAGGGGAGGATTTGAGTGAAGTATGTCAAAGCTGCTCTGAGGGCTCAGTGTGCATCGAATCCATCGCTTCACTGTGGCTCAGCAAGGAAACACTGTTTTATCGTAGTCTTGTCTAATGTAGTTGGTCACCACGGTAACATGTTACCTAGTGATGGCTTATTGCCAACGCCGACACTCGTCAATATTAAACTGCGTCGTTTCCTCTCCTGCATGTGCTGGTGGAGGTTTTAATCTGCAGTACTTTGCTTCATCCCTGGAGTTCTGCTCTCTGCTGTGTGTACTGGGAAGTTTAGAGTGTGTGCGAGAGTGTGTGTAGTCCGTGTGCACGCAGCCACAGACAGCTGTGAAAACACCGTCCCTGCGCTGACCGCCGCAGAGCGACGCCTGAGAACATGTGGTCGAACCTGGAGGAGATGAAAACAGGTGAGCTGGTCCCGAAAGCTGCAGAGAGACCAGATGATGTCCTCCTTGTACTGTTTGTTTTGTGTACTCATTGTGCAGCCACTGATACATAACCGTTACAGGATGAACAGCACATTTCTGAGCCAGGGAAGTAAATTCTGCATTCACTGCCTCCCCCACATTCCCTGGTTCCACTTGTGCTTTTCAATTTATTCCACAAATTCGATTCATTTAAAGAAACCTGAGCAAGTTAGCGGCTAATTTTCTTTCATGAGAAATTCTCTGCACTAAAATAAGCCTGCTCACAATAAAAAAGGGAAAACAATCCTCTCGCCAGTCAAAATGAAGCTCCAGCTGCCAAAATAGATCGCCGTCAGGTCGGCTTTACATTTATAGAGCCGCTCTCGTCACCCGATGGATGGCGAACAAGACACATGCCGCTGAGACGGAGAGTTTTGGGTCCAACTAGAGTGCAGCCTCTTTATTTCAGAACTGTGTGTTTAACAAGGGTTCTAAAGGGCTCTTAACATGCTGTCTGCCATGTAATTAGTGTCTATGCTAACTAGCTCACAGCAACACTTTCCATGGCTGCACACCTCACAGGCCAACAAGCACTCGCAGGGAGAAAAAAGGAACAAAAATAAAACACACTGGTTAAGCAATGTTTAGCAATGCTTTGTCGAGCCAACATGCAAAAAGTAAAAATACATCCTCAATGGACAGAATCTGAGCTGCTCATGGTTTAATCTGAAATGCACATCACAGGTGGACAAAATAAAGCTGTTTCAATATCTCGTGCCCGAACAATCGCATGCTGCTCAACCCGAGATTCCAAGATGACTGATAAAATATTTCATAACATGTGGCTTTCAAAAAGGAATACGGGATCTACGCTGACCCTGGAAATGATGCAGACGGATGGAAAACCAAACATGCCTGGCTGCACTAAAGACATATACATATGGGGGGTTTAGGGTGGAAATATATGACACTACATTATTACAGATGTGTGTGAGAGCATGTATGCAAGTGTGAGAGAGAGAGAGAGAGAGAGAGAGAGAGAGAGAGAGAGAGAGACAGAGGGGTGCATGCAAAGGCATCTGGATTTGATCAGCATTTCCCACTGAACTGCCTGGTTGTGTGGTCATACAGTGTGTGGCGGTGCGCAGCAGAGCAGCCTGATGCCTTCGTACGGTTCACAGAAGTGCTGTGACATGAGGACATCTGTAAGTTGTCCGTCCGCATGGCTCTCTCGGGAGCTCGAGCCATACGAGGATCCTAAAAAAAAAAATAAATAAATAAAAAAAAGAGCGCGCAGATCAAAGCTACGCTGGAAAAAGCCGAGGTGAGAGGATGAGGAGGAACAACACAACATGTTCGGAAGCAATGACTCCGATGTTTGTTCTAGACGGCAAATTGGAAGCCGTGAGAGAAGTGAAAACAACATTTAAATTGAAAACGGTCCTCCTACTTAAACAGGACAGTCACGGGAGACAGAAGAAATATTTGTGGGTAAAGTAGCCGTCGTTTCCTCCCCCACGTGTTGAACTGCAGGATAAAATTCAATTACCGCTGTCACTGCTGTCAGCGGGAGCACATGTAAACAGACGCAGGAACGCCAGCCGGGGCCAGGTTAGCCGGTTTAACATTTCTGTGACTCAGACGCCGTTGCGTGGCCTGATATCTACGCTCATTAATGTGTGGCATGTAGGGAGGAACACATGGCAGCAACGCGCCTTGGCTCGCTCGCACAAGTTTATGAAAGCGGAAGAAACCAGACACGCAAACTGATGCCGACTGGCCCGCTGGCCGCGCTGCGATGTACGTGTGGATGCCTGGACGTGCGTGTATGTTTCTGTAAGTGGCTGCTGCATTTCATTTTTCGACATTTATCTGCCCGCGCTGTGGCCTTTGAGGTCCGGCTCTTGTCCACTGGAGCCGCAGATGTATGCTAACTAGTAGCAGAGCTCCCTCTCTCCCTCTCCCCCCTCTAAATAAAAAAAAAATTAAAAAAAAAGGGTTTGGCCGAGGCCGCCCACCAAACACAACCGCCCATACCAGACGAGTGCATCACCCCCGTTCGGAAAGAATGAACACATTGCTTCCTAATGTGTTCCCAATGGGTGCAGGTATTTGTCAGTGATCTGCAGTATAATTGGTTCTTAAACTAGGCCACGAGTCTCTGCAGACAAATCCTCCCTCTGCTGTGACATCTGCACATTATACAGCAGAGACATAACAGCAGTTTGTAAAGAGCTGGCCCTGTGATCACAATTCCAAACTAATGAAAAAAATTAAAATTTGAATGAAAACAAAGAAAATGACTTTCCCATCATCTTGAAACAGTGTGTGACAAAGCTTTCCTGCTCAGAACAGCTTGGAATTTAATACCTTTTCCCTTAACAAAAAAAAAAAAAAAAAAAAAAAAAGGGTCCAAACTAGTGGCCTCTATAGCAACAGGGTCAGCACTGTTTGTTCCTTTAACAGACTCGGTGGTCCCTCTGATTAGAGCCCAGCTGAGATCAGACAGCAGGCTTCGGCAAGAAGACAGTCCGAAGCCCCTTAAAAACATGCCCTTTAATTATTTTTGTAAGTGTAAGTGAACAAGTGAGTGGAAACTATGCAGAGTCCAGCCTCCCTCTGCAGGGGAGCGGGGCCATTAGCTCGTGGCATGATGCCTTTACACATTAGAGGTTCGGGGTAACGTGTTCACACCTTATTTGGCCGGTTGTGGCCCGGACCGTCGAGGTGCACCCTCCCATCCAGGTCATCTACACATTTATTCATTGTATAGTCTCTTGAAGGGACAATTATGACCTTTATCATACTTTGTAGGCTGAACTCCATGACCCTCACATCTCCTAATACAAACGGCAATGTCACATTTTCAAAATAGAGTCACGAGACCCACTAAGAGATGCTGCATCACCGTGCAAATAAAATAATAATGGTTTTTCATTTGTTTGTATTTTTTGAAACAGAGTGGGGAGGAGGCAGAGGAGATTCAGAGGGTCTTGACATGTCAGAGGGAAGGAAGGATTTGTTCCAAAACAGAACATGAGCCAAAAAGAGAGAGAAAAAAGTGAGTTCTGAAAGCCAGAAACCTCAGCAGCTGACAAAGTAACTGTTGCGTCTAGGTCATAATTAAACTGTTGCTTATATTTCTGGGTAATGAAAGTGACGTGATGTCTTCAGATTGCTCATTTTGTCTGACCAACAGTCCAAAAACCAAAAGACAGAGTTTACAATTATATAAAAACAGAGAAAGTCTGAAAGAGCCAAAGAATGTTAATAAATTACTAAAATACTTTATGCTTCAGCGTCACCCCGAATACGTCTAAACAAGGGCAGAAGTGTCCACACTGGAAAGGTGGGGAGAAAATCCTGCCGTCATAAGTCAAGGAAATGCACTTTCATGTGCGTTTCCATCCACCAACGTGATGCGAATATCAGGACTCGGTCGTGTCAATTGGTGGCAGTAATTCTCCTGTCTGGTGCCGTTAAACCACTGAAGAAGAACAAGAGGGCGCAATGTGCGGCGCCAAAGCTCAAACAATGGAAAACCATGTGGAAAGCGCAACAGGAACATGTCTGTATCACGTATCAAATTTGAGAAACGCTGCAGCCTCCTCATCGCATCACATCTGATCTGATGTTTTCGTCTGCTGCTGCAGTTTTTCCTCTCTGCCGGTCAACTGCCTCGTACGTCACGTTCCGTTTGCCAAGTCTGTTTCCATTGCACTTAACTGCGTTTTGTTTTTATTGATACACCAACTTTTCCACCTCATCTAAAAACAACTTATTTCTATCCCCCCACACACACAAAAAAAAAAAATGCTGATGTTTCCGCTGAGGTTTTTTTAATGCGCAAATTGAAAATGCGCAAAAACAAAAAAACCATCCCAAAAACAAAACAAGTGGATGGAAAAGCACTTACAGAGAGAGGCGTGTTGTATTCGGCTGTACTCACAAAAAGTGAAACTAGTTGTGTGAAGAGTGAAAGCAGTGCATGCCTCCCTCACCCCCACACACCTGGGCCAGCAGTTCGTCGGATTGTCGGGAAGCAACAGAGAATGTCAGCGCTCCCAATTTCGGTGTCGAAAAAAAAAGGTGCAGGAGGAGGAGAGGTGTTGTTCCACCTGATTTAAAGCATGCCGACACCTTTAATCTGAACAGTAGTTGCGTAGAAACCCCAGCGTGCACATTTGTTACGTTTCCAGACATAGAAACGACACCTTTAGCTGTGCCTGCTTCCATTTGCTTCAACATCGTCTCTCCTGACATGACGCTGAGTGTGTGGCCCGTCCATCACCCTGTGTCCTTTTCCTTTCTGCCACTCCCTTTTCCACAATCCCTTCTCTCCCTCCCTGCTTCACCTCAGCATCGTCACCGCACACTCTGCCCCGGTCAGCTTCTCATTATTTTTACCCACCAGAATGTGGACCAGCTCCACTTCATGCGAATAGGAAACCACAAGTGTTGCTCTGCCTGGACAGCACCCAGGCTCAAGAGCCGTTTCAGTCGGTTCACGAGCATCTCTGCTTTTTTGGACAAACTGACAAAAAGGAACCGAGATCGGGAAGCAAGGGATAATTAAATTTTTTGCAATCCAAAAAAAAAATTCATAAAGTAGAACAGATCAATCATTTAAAATCCATCATTCACAATATATCCCATTTACTGAGACAGGAGGACACAGAGCGAGTAAAAGGAGAAGGTCCAAACATTCACTCACTGCTCTATTTCTCTCCATGTCAGCGCTGTCAGGATGCTGGCACGTTTCCATCACATTATGAGCTTCCCGGCAACACTTGCCAAGAAGCCCAAACACAGTAGTGACCAGAGCTGTGCATTAACCCAGCTGGGTCTGAGCTGTACGGTCAGGGAGGGTCAGGTTAGGAGCATCCATCAAAGCAACACCACGTGTTACATTTACCACGCTGACTTGGTTGGAAGCCTGGCAGCATGCTGCACTAGGCCAAGGCTGGCGGGAAACTCACGACAAGCTACAGTTGTTTTAGTCAACTGTGAGTGCACTTCTACAAGGAAGATGTAGATCCTGCTTGAACATTATTATGGTGTTTCAAATAGCCAAAGCTGCTGCTTGATAAACAGCAAGTCTTCTGTTCTCAGGTTAAACACTACAGATACTTATTTCAGCAAGCTTGCTATTAGCCCTGCTAACCTGCTAATGTCCTGTTAGCTAATGGATCCTTGGTAGCTTAGGCCCAGTAATGCTATGTGAGCTTCGTACCCTCCTAGTTATCTGATGTTGGATGACCGGTAACTTGGCCCCAGATATGCTATGCTTGCCACACCTAGCATAACATTAGCAGGCTAAGCTACAGATGGACTTAGCCTGCTAATGTTATGCTAGGTGTGGTCTGTGTTAGCTAATATTGGATTGCTGTTAGTTTATCCCAGCTATTGTTATTCGACCTTATCTTGGCCTGCTGATATCTTAGTCCTGCTCACATTTAGCCACTTCCTCTAATATATTATGCTAGCTCTGCTTGTGGCAAAGCTCTGGTAATATATTATGCCAGCTTTGTGCTCCGTTAGCTTGTCTTGGTTCCTGAAGCTTTTTACTAACATGACATAGGATTTTGCCATATTTACCAGTTTCCAATTTACCATTTACATCAACAAAGATTTAATTGTGTCTGTGAATCTTCTAAAAGCTACTGTAATTACTAATTTCTGATCTGTACATTCACGTCGGCATGAAAGTAGTTGCAAATAATACAAGTGTGTGAAAAGGCAAAGAAATATTGACGTCTCACATCTGCCAAACTCTGCCATTCAAGGCAAGTGAACCGAAATCAAAAAAAGGATTTAGTGCCGTTTGTCAATACATAGTACTTTCAAACCATCACACGACCGACACTGCAGCAATATAACGCCATTTAGTTGAATTACATATAGCTTGCAAGTCATGAACATTGGAAACTTCTTAATTTTCACCATCCATCCCATATCACATGAACCCAGAACAGCGCACACGCGTCTGTTAAGCAAACAAACATGGATGCCTCTCGTCAAGTCGATTATTCAAGGGAACTTTACACTAAGTTGGTAAATGTTCGAGAACACTACTTGTAGCACATCTAAGAAGGACAGCAGAGGTAGTCGAAGCTCTCTGTCAGCTGTGTATAAACCCAGTCTAGGCGTCCGACTGGTGTTTGGATTGGCTGATGAGGAGACCATCACAACTCGCACGGTGCACTTTTCACCACCAATATCCCTCCAATGCACCTGGTGCTCTAATAATAGAATATGCTGCACATTCAAAGTCATTATGGCCACATGAAATTGTAAAATGTGTGCACTCGGACAGCTGCAAAACTCAGTATCCCCACAGATCAATGAAACTAGCCTTTTCAGTCTATAACCGTAAGCACAAATCATTTCATTATTCTGTTGGTGTGCTTTTATTTGCTTGGTGACTTTATCAACAAGCTATTTGCTGTTGATGCCAAGAAATACATAACAATGAATAAAAAGGGGGTGGGGGCTCAAATGAATTGTAAAAAGAATGAAAAGGTTGTACCAATTTCCCAAAGAACACATCAAATCAAATGGGCAGGCAAAGCTCACACTTAGAGGAGTTTCAGGTTCATATAAAAAGGGATATGTTTTTCCATGTCATGTCTCATTTGCTTGCTCAACAATCAAAATCAACCCAACTGGGCCAACTAATTGAGTCCAGCCCCGACTGTGCGAGTGAGAGAGAGAGAGAGAAGGCTGAATTGATTTATACACTGAAACATCTATAATCATCGAACAGTTGCTATTAAGCTAGAACAGAAGGCGAGGATTCTGTTAAAATGCACCACGAAGTATTACTCCACACAAATATGTGTCTGTGGCCTAACCAGAAACACAACCTAATAAGCTCCTTATAATGAGATGAACACTTAGTTCTCGCCTGCAGCATTCCTCTGCTTTGTTCTAGTGGGAAAGATTTACTATTTGGTTGTTAGTTCAAAGTCATAGCAGTAAATTCTTCATGTAGACAGGACAGGAAAAGTGAACTGTACCCTTGTTATGACTTGATTTTCCTCCGCTATTGCCTTTATAGCCACAGATTAATAAGAGAAGAACTGGAACACCCTCAAAGTTAGGCCCCGACTGTTCTGCACCTCACATCCCATAAAGCTAAGAAAAAGATATTGGACGTGATAAATTGGATTTTTCAGAGGGCATGTTGAACTCTGGCGATAAGCCCTCTAATTGAAGCTCATGTGAACAAGGGGTTGGACGTTACAATGGTACATGGATCAAATCTGGATACTATGCTTAACTTTAATACTTTTGTGTAGCTTGATGTCAGCCAGCCTACCTGCTCATCAGGGGAAGCATGACCTGGATTTAATGAGGATGATTTCCCACCTCATCTGAAGCCTTTGTCAAGAATACACAGAACATCGAGTGTTGATTAATAGCCCCTTAATCCTTACGCCTCTGCTCAAAAACGGCATGCCCAAAATGAAGTAAAGCGCACCTCTGCTACTACACAGTCTGTATGAATAATGTTGGTATCATCATAAAGGTAACACTTGTGAAGGTGTAAGCAGATGTTACTGGGGTCTTCCACGGCTTATTCAGTGAGCTTTGGTCGTACCGTGATAGGAGTTATACTGTTAGAGTCTGTGGAACCTAAGTGTCAAGTTGATGTGTTGTTTATGGGGCCAGCTAGTTGACCTGAACAACTTGAGGGCCGCTGTGACCGCGGGCATCAGACGGAGAATACTGTGTGCGACACGGTCAGACGGTAGTTTGGTGTTTGACTTGTGTTTTGTTCAGGTAGATTCAGCAATCCAGGGAGTCCCGTTTGAGTAACGTATCATCAGATGCCAAAACAATGCACAGTAGTATATAATAAAGATGACAAGATTTTACAACTTTGCCGCCAATTATTTTACCGTTTCGTTCACATAATAAAAAGTAGTCTACCGGGAACGTGCGCTTGCATGTACTGCATTTGATTGGCCAACTTGGTGTAAAAAAACATCTTTGCCAGAGGACACCACCCTCTGACTTGGCAACCCCTAATGATGTGGAGGAGCATTCACGTCCCACCTCCTCCCGACCGACGACCACGCTGATCTTTCCCTTACCTCGTACCATCCATTAGTTTGGCTTACCTTCTTCACAGTCACACCATCCCAGCATGCATTGGTCTAGTTGAGTCTAGTGGCTAGGACTCGAGTCAGACTCAACTCACCACTTTGATGGACAAAAATCAAAGAAGACTTGCTACTCCACATGGACTTTCATCAAATTGAAAAATCAAAACACAAATATATATAAAAGCATTGATGCGTAAATGTAATATGTCATTACTCTGTTATTATGTGCTCTTCACCAAATGTAATGCCATTCTGATTTGTTTAGAACTTGACTTGAAATTGCATCTGAAAATAAAAGATGCGACACACAACGAGCCTTTACTTGAGACAATTTGGGCCTTCGGATACCAACGAGCACTTTGTCACACCGTGTTAAGAGTTGTAACATCGAGATGTTTCAATGATTTAACGACTGGTTTAGACAAAAAAAAAAGGCAAAGTGTGTGTAAATGGATTACTGAACTGCGTTTGCCAGAGAGTTCACCGGACTGCTAACATTCCTCATTAAATTCTTCACAGTCAGCGTTGAGGTGTTGCTTACACACACACACACACACACACACACACACACAGCATGTCTGTTGTTATAAAAAAACAAAAAGGTTAATGAGCACATTAAACAGGGGCACTCATTTGGAATACTGTGTAACATGAATAAATACTGTGCAAGCAGAGACTGGATAATGTGTTGGGAGTGATTGAGCGAATGTGGGAAAATATCATGGAAAATATTAGCAAATCGGAAAATGTTACAGGTAGTTGGACAACAAGAGATATTGTAACAATATAATGCATTCTGAGCTCGTGATGACAAATCTTCCAGAACAACATGAAATCTCACCCTTTTACTCGCTCATTCACACACACACACACACACACACACAGCAGTGCGTGGTGAGGATTGTTTCACTAATGAGTTGGTTTGGCTGCAGTTGAGTTATGGGCATGAGCGCATGGTGGGACCTCACCCCAGTGCAGCCTGGGAGAGTGTACTGAGTGCACCTAACGCCACGCGCTGCCAAGGTCCTGTGCCGACTGATTCATCAGCCTGCAACAGTCGAGTGATGATCCAGAGGTGACAGCGGTTTGTAGGCGGGTGCCACAAACTGACCACAGGCAACATCTTCGTATCCTTCACTTGAAGTCGAACGGCATTTATTGACGTTTATTCAGTTTGTGAAAATGTGTAGAAACTGAAATGATACGGCATCTGTTGTGCACGTTTTGCATGTAAAGCCCGTTTGTAGACATATTTGTGCAGCAGTGTCTACACCTCCAGCTTCTTATGGAGTATTAGTGGAGCGACAACCAAGAGCCACGGTTGCTAGAAGACGCGCTGTCAAACCTCCATGCTGCGCGGCTAACTGGAAAAGGTCGTATCATACGTATGTATATATCCCATGAATGTTGATACCTCAAAAACCCTTGTATCTCCAATTTAGTTTTTGTATTTTAGATATATTGTAGTTGTCCGGCCAGATGCTCCTCTACAGGTTAGCAACATTTGCCAAATCTGCAAAATGTTTCTACTTTAAAAAAAAAAAACAAAAAACAACTTTACCTCCTTTCAGACTTCCTGAAAAGTTGACGTTATTGTACACACACACACACACACACACATGCCTTAATCAACAGTCATATTATTCATTTATTGCATGTTAAGTTATGGAACCTAAACCTTGTGCTACCTAGAGTACTTGAGTAAAAAGGTACATTACTCTGACCACAAGTCAAAAAGGTTGCCAACTGTTTCAGCGTCTCAGTATCTCCACGTCAGTCGATAAATTCTCTGAATGAACCAAAGGCCACAGTGGTGACAGACAGACAGACAGACAGACAGACAGACAGACAGACAGACAGACAGACCAAGTAGAGGTGGAGTGAGGCGGGTGAGTAATTACCTGCAGCTGCTGTGCTTAGTTGGGGGGTATAAATCTGTAACCACATCAGAAATCATCCATAAAATTTACAGCTTAGGAAAACCATGTGTGTGGCTCTTTAACACTCCTTAACCTACACAGCCGTCTTTTACACCGAGCCGGTGGCCAATCAGAACATTTCACTGCAGACTGCAGCACACAGTGACATATGTCTATACATTTTTCAAAGTAGAAAAAATTAAAAAACAAAATAAGCTCATGTTACCGTACGCTAGCGCAAACCCGAACGCGCTCCAAAACAGGTAAATAAACGGGTGGAAAAAGCCAAAGCCTTGAGCAGCCAATCAATCACTTTAATGAGTCTGTGTGACTGAAAATGGAGTTATGAGGACTGGGCAGAATATGGTCCCACAAAAAAAAAGAAAAGAAAACATACATACATACATGCACGAGTAAGCCAGAGGTTGTAAAAGAGAGTGCAAGAGCTACGTTTCTCACCAAGACTGGAACCATTCACACATCTGAGATCAATTAATCTGTCTGACCATCCATTTACTTCTCAATGAACTAAAAAAAAAAAAAAAAAGGCAGACGCAGTTCTGACAGTCACTGCACAACGCCGAGCACAGAGCTCGGGTCTGAAGAAAGACACAAGACCAGCAGCAGCAGTCAAATGCAAACCACTGACAAACACGGACATGTGATGTAAATGCTCACGTAGCCTTCAGGGGACATAATGTTGGACGGCAGAAGTTGCAGCAGCATCCATGGAGAGATATATAATAACGACGTTGTACAAGCAACCGAACAAAAACAAAAAAAACTTTCTCAGAGCAACTAAACCCGATAAACTCCCTCCAAAATGGACAGAATTGCGCAATTTATTGTGCTGAATGAGCAACACCTTTCTGTGTTTGACGACACGGAGATTAAAACATCTGAACATCTCGCCCCAAGCTGCCAAACTGACACTTCGTCACACAGCTGCCCTGAATCAAAGAATCATTTATTTATTTATGGGATTTAAGTGTTTGGCAGCATCATACAACATACCTATGAATTACTTATTAACAGCTTAGTAGATATTAAAAGGAGGAAAGAAATTCTATCGGCAGGTCCTCAATGTCGCAGCAGAAGAAGAGGTGAAGAAGTGGCTGAGGCTGCTACCAACAATGAAACAGCAGCATGATTTAAGTCAGCAGAGGCAACTTAACTTGGGTCTCCAGTCAACATGGTGCTGGGTAAAGTAAAGTGGCACCAAATTGGGTCAAATTAACACAAACTGTACAGATAAAGGGAGAAAACAACACTGCCAACGTTACGTGTGAACCCAAATGTATGCCACCGTCTCCACCAGGTCAGATATAGGAGGTTTGGTGGAAATGAGGGGGAGAGTAGAACATTTCTGGTTGGGTCTGTCCCCAGGATGATCCGTCAGCGGACGGGAGGAGTTAATAAAGCTGTTTATTGTCACAGGTGGGGCAGAGTGTGTGATGCTGTTGAGGTTTAAAGGCCCAGCTGGAGGAACCAGCGGTGTTCAGAGTGAAGCCCCGTCCGGGCCGTGCCTCAGGGCCCTCTCCATGATCAAGTGGACATGTTTACATCCGACTACACTACAGTGACTCCTAACTTAAAAAATGTCAGATCGCCAAAGTCAGCAGGTTTTATTCTCAAACGCAAACGTCCGTACAAACATCCATAAAATATTTTTTCAGTCTGGACAACCTGACAGACCCTACATCCATACCACTAGCAAACCTATAGATTAATTGTTGCTGTTGAAGCCATAATGACAGAAAAGTGTTCAGTGCCGGTTTACCTCTTAATCACCTGGAAGAAGCCATGTAGGTCTGTGGTCTTAAAAAAAACGTCAAGTCACAAACTTTCCGAGTTAAAAAAACCCACAAAAACAATTAACACTTGCAGTTACGTCTTGCTGCCATTTGGTGCAGCTTTATAACAGGCGAGGGAAAAGTGAACCGCCAACAAGAACCAGAGTTCAACAGCGACAGCAGCTCGTCTTTACTGTGCCGTTTCCCTGCCGTGACCCCGTTTGTGGCTTTGCCCCGGGCCAAGCCAGCTCACCACACACCGGCGAGGCGTTCTGCAACAGCGCCGCAGTGGTTTTATCCACTGGGACGGTGGCTGCAACAAGCTAGTTTCCACTTCTCATTCCCCTCTTTCCTACAGCTGAGCATCCTGGTGCCGACTGCGCCTATAAATCTACAGTCCTTTCACCAAAGTCTTTATTACTGTTCCCCTAAGAGACATTCAGGTTCGACATTTCCTCATCCCCTCTTCAGTCAAATGTCTCAACACCTACTTCAGCGGTTCCACAAGAGGAAGATCTATTCCCATTGTTTCTCTTTCAACTGGACTGGGACTCTCAAGTGTCCGGGTTCACCGAGTTTCTGTTGCTTGTTATCCAGCTGACTAATGGTTGAGTCCCACAATCCCTCTCATCTTTACTGTGCTTCTTGTCTCATCTCGCGCTGAGCAGACAACGTTTATCTGCTGCTTATCCTAGTTCATCCTATTTGTCATCACCGTGGCATTATTGTAATTTTACAATCCGATAACTGCAGTCGACGACAAAAAAAAAAAAAAATCTAGAAGGTATCTGTCCTAGAAGGTGAGCGAGTGGAAAGCGTGGAAAAACCCGAATGGCTGGAAACACTTACAGACCGTTTCAAGAGAGAAGGCGATTTGGGGGGCGGGGGGGACTGACCTTTACAGTTTGCCTCTCTCATGCGATGTGCATTTACATTCACGTGACCAATCAAAAAGGAGTGATGCTGCAGAGGTGGACAGGAAAAAAAAATACAAGAATTCATCCATTAAATGCATTAAGAAAACCTTAATTCCAGCCTCTGATCAGTTTGTCCATGCCGTCTGTGCGACTCTTTCTGCGGCTCATAGAAAAAACTAAAACACAGACAGAGTGGGAAGTCTTTTTGCACGTAAACTAGCTACGTCCGCTTCAGGCAGGTGTTCGTGTAAGTGTCAGCATCTCCTCCTTTTAAACACATATTATGGTTTCAGTGTCATTAGAACCTTAACCTTAACCTCTGAAGGTTTCAGAGGTGCGAAGCATTCTGTCCTGCAGTGGTTATCAATAAATATATCAGTGCTTTTGAATGCCATTGATTATATTTGAATATTATACTGTAACGTCAAACACAATATCTTTAAATGCACAAGATAAGACGCACTTGTGATAATGCTGGTACAGTCAACGCACCTTTAAATACAGGTTTGACAGTGAAATGTTTAGAAAATAATATCAGTATTCACAGAAAACATTTCTTCAAATCATTCAGCCCACGTTCCTCATTCCAAGTCAAACATAAAAAAAACCCTCAAACCATAGAAACTGTTAGCCGGTTTTCAGAGTTCTCTCACAAAAAGTAAGCGATTGTCTCGCACACATTGTTGTACAGCTGTGTGTCTCGAAAGGACTTGTGGTTGTACCATTTTCTTCCGCTCTGAGCATCAGTTTAACAACCAGTTTGTGAACGAGCTTCAGGTCTCATTAAGCTTTCTGAACAACACCGTTTTCCTGACTCTGAACCTCTTTGGCTGCGCGTTTCAGACTATTTCTAACTTCAGCACAGAGTTTAAAGTCAAATGAAGCCAAAGACTTTCTTGATGGACGTCGTGGATGAATTAGGGGATAAATAAGCAAGCTGCAGTCAAATCACTGAATTCCAACCTCACGCTAAGGCCTGAACACTTGCCCTGCAGAATGCTGTCAAGCTGATTGGAAACTTTGTCGATGACGTTCAAACCGAACTCGCGTAGCCCCGAGACCAAAGGACGACGCTGGAAGCCGGTGATATTTTTAGCGCAGCTGGAATGAGATTATTTAAACAAAAATACTTCCAAGAGATCCTAAGAGGTTGAATCATTTTGTCCGGCACAAGTCGAAAGACATGAAGTTTGGCAGATCAGGCTGGATGTGAGGTCGCTGGTCGGGTTTCTCGAGCTTAAAAAGAAATGACATAATGGTGCAAGAAAGAGGGAACAGACGTGTTGCACAAGAGACACAGAATCAGGACAAAGTCGGCAGCGAAGGCGCAGCACAATATAGCACAAGCCGATTGAACACAGGCCTGGTTTTATTGGAAGCACCTAAGAGGCTGTTTACACCGCCTGTATAATAGCCAGTAAACAGCACAAAGAGACCAAGGAAGTGGTTTGTTTTGTCGGTAAGTTTCAGACACCTTGATTTTATAGATCCAAACTCTAAGCACGGCGCCGTAAACAGGGTTTATAAAGCATTTAATCTCAAATAGGTTAATAGAGATTTTAATCTTTTACGAGTCTGCTTGATCAAATGAATGTCTTAACAGCAATAATAGCTAATTACAATGTTTAAGCCAGGGGGAAGTCAAATTTGTACTTTTCTAGGGGTCCAAGAGGAACATTAACGCAGCAAAAATAATATTAAAATGACAAGAATTGATTTACCAATTTCATTTTCAGTTACACGACTCAGAGCGTCAGAGGTCGGAGGATGCTGTCGTAGCGTATCAGCTGCAGGTCACCGTCCACTTTTAATTTATCTGTCAGAGGACAAACCGACGACAGGAGTGCGCGGTACAAATACTTCTTCTGAGTAAAACTCTTCATTGAATGCAATAAAAATCGACCCCGAGAACCAAACGGCGGAAAATGGAAGATGGAAACCCGCACAAGTTTGCCAAATGGTAAAGTGGCCGTTTCCCCTGGTGGTGCTGAGCTAGATTAGCGTCACATCGCAGCCTCACGAGCCGTGACATAAGAATGCTTATGAGAAACACACACAAGTTGCTTCCGAATGAAACAGGAGACACAGTGAAATTACTGGAACATCACGGATCCTCGGGCCAACGCAGCGAGCCCCAAAAACCCTCCTGACCAATTGATCACTTCTGGTTTTGTTTTGGGGGGGGGGGTGGTCTGTACATGAGAGAGAGAGAGAGTGTGTGTGTGTGTGTGTGTGTTGTCTTATCTAAGAGCAGTGAGATTTAAAAACAACAGCTTTCTGAAATTTCAGCCGTTTCGCCGCACAATCGAGTGACGAGGGCGAACCCAAGTCTCCTGGCATGAACACACACAGACGGACAGATCCTGTATTGGATGTACAAGTATTATCCTGGACATGTGGTGGCTCAGATCCGTTATGCATGTCAAGAAATGGAAAGTCAGTGGGTCATGCGCTACGTATATCTTAGATCTGGATTTGAGTACATTCAAAGGGGCTACAATGTGATGTTACGTTGCTATTAAAGGATCAATATCACAATGTAAATGCACTTGATTACAAGCCCTGCATTCAAAACATTAGGGGTGGGGGAAAAAAAATTTAAATCTTGATTTAAGTATCATGATTTTTTTACGTCCTACCAGGTAAATTATATTTCCTTTGCCACTTTTATATGCCATAACTCAGTCGTTCTGACGGACATGTGATATGACTCATGATACACAGAAGTGTATGATTCAACTTCTCCCTCATGGTCCAGTGTTAAAAACAGCAAACAGAAATCAATATCAACATCGAATCAGGAGATCAGCATATCGGCCCGGACCCACGAAACGTACCCGAGGGAAGAGCTAGAGTTTGGTTTTGTTGCCATGGTGATTTTCAAGCTTTCACATTATTTGTAGGATGACGACGGTGCCTTTATGGCTGTTTATCTTTTTTGGTCGAAAACCTTTGGAAGCTGGTTCCCACTGAGGAAGAGAAGCTGCTTCAGCACAACATGATGCTGAGATTTAAGTCCAACAATCGCAGCAAATGAATAACAAGTCGGTAACATAATTGGGACTATTTAACCAGAGCAGATTGACAGTTTAATTGAACCACGAACGAAGCAGACGAAGTTCATGGTGTGTGGAAGATTAAATCTGTAGAACTCATGTGAATTCATGTTTACGAGTTAGAATATATATAAGCTGCTGCAACTCTGAGCTGAAGCCCTCGGAGGCTCCTAAAATGCTTTTCTCAATTCGTTTTATTCTTAAATTAAAGAGGAATAAAACACACACACAAAAAAAACCCCAACAGAAAATCAACGTTGGCCAGCTAATAAATGTCTCTCTCGCTCTGCTGTCTAATAAAAAGGCATTAAACTCCTACTTTCAGATGCTTCCACCAGTTGAGAGAATTCTGAGTTCCTTCACAAACGTTCGAGTTAGTTCCCGACTGTGTGATGAACATGAAAGGCAGGTCGGTCTGCGTCCGGGGAAACCAGAGTCCGGCTGTACAGCACAGCGCCCCCTGCTCCGTTACCAGGCAGCTGAACTGCAGCAGCTGCCGACAAGCTTCCTGCTGCGGAGCTGTTTGTTTGTCTGTTTGGGCCTTTTAGGAAATAGATGCACTCTGTATCATTTCATGCCAACCAGACACACACACAGTGTGGGACTGGGACACGGCCGGATTTACCAGGCTTCCTTCCTTCCTTCCTGGCGTTTCCCCAAAGAAAAACTAAATAAAAAATCGAGAAATGCATTGAGAAAGTGCAGCTCCTGACAGTTGAGGGTACAAATGGCAACTCGGCAGCACAGAAAAACCCCCATAATGCACATTTTAGTTCCTTGTTACACAAACCTTTAGAGGAGCTGTGGTTGATTTATTGATTAATATAGCTGCTAAACGACGAGCAGGTCCGTTTCCTCTGGACACCAGTACTGAACATCTACACTGTACCTGCACTTGGGTATTTATAGATTGTTTCGCCTTTTCACGAACAGCAGCAAACACGACACCGAGCAGGGCTGCAACGTTATCAATGGATCGACTCTGTTAACTTGTTTGACTTGTGACCGAGTGTGCAAGTAGATCTGTGCCCACGGCGGCTGTGCCTCGCTTACTTTAAACACATTTAAAACTGAAAGTGATCACCTGTCCTGTGATGGAACCCGTCTGTCCGTTACAGGCCTGTAAAAAGACGAGCTTTTATTTTAAAATCGCGTCGTCCGTTTTTCTCAAATATTCTGGGAGGCTCTTCGCTTAGAGAGCGGCGAGTGTCTGCACTTCGCACCCTGGAATCTTTCTGGCCCCTTTAATTTTGTGCCTTGGCTTTGATCGGAGCGCCGTGTTCGTGTATTTGTTTTGTGGATCATTTTTATTGGGAACAAATCATTTCTTTTTCCTGGAAACGAGGCGATTTGTTATGGGTCCCACTTTTTTGCCGAGACCCCCGTTAACCCACCGACTGTGCACGCGTGGAACACTTTGCACGCACGGAGACGCACGCGGATTTCTTCACTTTCAAAAAATGCAGCCGGGTTCATAAAAGCATAAAACCTGGCGCTCTTTCACAGACACACTCTTTAGACACCCAGGGAATCGTACCGCGAGGACCCCCCACTGTGCTCCAACTAGAAGGATAAAACCAGTGAGTCATGCCATATGCCTTGCCCTATTACTCTGCACATTTCACAAAGGTGTCAAATAGCTTGCATTGCTTTGTTTTCCTGCTGCAAGAGCCAACGAACACATCGTGCTGCCACAGCAAAAACTAAAGAAAAACACTGGAGTGAGAAGTTTCATGACTGACTGACCCACAAACTGTCAAACACACCTGGTCTGTTTTTAAGCCACACTTGCAGCGTGACTGCAGGAGGCTGTGACTTTGTCTGATGCTCCGTCCAACCACGAGTGAGTCCTGAGTGAGGCCATGAAATTCCGGGCGGACATTTACGTTCCCCAGAGGTTAAACCTCAGTGACTCTGGCGGTTACGTTCAGATTTATGTGGCGTTGCCAACGGCTCAGAATGTTCCCCCATCCAACACGTCATGACAGGATACCTCTCCGCTAACGTGGTTAATGTGCAAACGGAGCTTAAACATTAGAAGGCGTTAGCATGTTAATGTGCTAACGCTAGCGTTAAGCTTGAAGCACAGCCGAGCCCAAATACAAGCGGCGCCAAACCAGGAGCTAATTTGATGTGCCACTGAAAATAAGAGCTTATAGACCTTTGAGAGTTCTCCTTCGGTGCATAGTTATTCATTTACAATAAAAAGACAGACGTTTCAGCGAATCCATCCTCTGAGCTCCAGTGTGTGCTGCAAAAGTGACGCCAGCTCTAATGACAGGTGTATTTATAAAAAAAAAACACCTTTACGCAACACTGTCCAGTACTCGCTTCCTCCGTCACCTACATACTTTTCACATAGTAAACATTAACGCCGCCAGGATGGAAAAGTCAGACTGACCAGACAGCAGCCTCTCACTTCCATCACTGCCAGAGCTGTTTGTGGGTACATCAGACAGCCAGGCCGCGGTGTCACAACATCCAACACCTACCAGCCCTTTACTGCACACCGAGGCCACAGTTAATGGATGTCCACGTCTGAAACCAGAGTTGGGCTTTTTGCTTGGAGTTCAGTTGCAAATCATTTATTAAAGTGAGTGAGAGAGACAGAACAGCTTGAGCCCGGCTCTCTAAGGAGTTTCAGGCTGGCGGCACGGGACTGAACCAGCGTGTTCACAGTTTTGCAGTGTGTCGTTGTGCATGATGGCGTTTGAGCAACAACTATTTTAACACCGTTTAAAAAAAAAATGGGGTCGTCACATACAGGTAAAGGATTTTAAGGATTTTTAGAGAAACTGGGGGTAAAGATGGAGTCAAGTAGAAACAATATCACATAACTCAAAAACCTTTCAGCAGCTAGCTTCTTATTTATTTATTTAAAAATAAATAAAGGAATCCCACTTTTTCTGTCCGGATATAGAAACCGGTACCTGAACTCGTTGATCCATACTCTCTTTGTTCTACTTGAAATTAAAACCCTGAACCCTCCGTGAGCACGTGGGGCTGTTGCTACTAGGGCTGATGCACAACTACAGTTATTCTCCCTGTTAAATGAGTCCTGGTCTGGCCAACCCTCTAAGCTTGGTGACAGGGGTCTTTTAAAATAGACGTTACTGGCTTTATGAGTGTGAGAAGAATTTTGGATCATGAAATCCTTCAGCAGATCAAACTTGTACACGGTTTTCACTGGACAACACGTGAAGGTGGTCAGTGTTTTCTCGATATCTGCTAGGTGAACATCCGATCCTTTCTTCACCGTTTTGTCCACCTCAGCCTGCACGAGTTGCAGCACTGCTCTCCTTCACGACGGCCTACAGTGTGAGCGTTTCTCCCGTATATTTATGCTTTTATCTCATCAATAATTCAAGCTGATCAACTTGGCGTTGCACCTTCACCTCCAGTATGCGGTTTGAGAAGCTTGGGAGAAATAAGTGGTGCCAAATTCAGCTGACCGCAGCGGTTATTTCAACGTCAGATACATATTTTGTATATACACACACACACATTTTTTACTCAATTTTTTTGTTTTGCATGCTATATTTACTGCTGTAACGCCGCAGTTTCCCCACTGAGGGACTAATAAAGGATTATCTTATCTCATATTTAATCCACATTCAGGTGTGAGTTACGAAGGCCTGGATCGGAGCTGGTTTAGCAAGTTGTCTAGTTTACTGCTATACAACTGAATGGTGTGTTGCTTCAAACAAAAAAACGTGTCATATCACAAAGTGCAATCATGCTGCCCAACAAACACCCGCATGTGTGCATACCTCACACCCACAACACGCGCTCATGCATATTCACACTCGCCCGCACAGACACACGTTCACAAGCACAATCGTTCACCTGTCCGTATGATACCATGTGATGCTGAAGGGAGGTGTTAATCTTTACTTTTTGCGAGTGACAACTGGGCTGACTCATTCCTGCAGGTGACTGCTGTGCTACGCTGCAGCCCCTCGGAGAGCTTTCGGACTTTCAGGTACAGACATTCCTGCAGCCGCTTCCTGCAACCGTTTATATTATTATTATTTTTTTTTTACAACAAGGTAGGAATTGATCTGTGAAATCTGTTGTTTCTGTTACACTCAGGCAAATCCAAAATTGCAATGTCAGGCTGCTGGATTCAATGTCAGATCTGGAGGTTACTTAAAAAATGTGTACATGTATGTTGTTTATGACATGGTGGTCTTTTATAATACATTTAGATTCTAAAAACATGCTTGTTTTACTGTTTACTCAGATTAAATGCTCTGGAAAAACATTAATTTCACGTTGCACTTAAAAAGTAAACTGGCCAATGAATAATAAACTCCTGTGGCCACTTAATCCAACACATACAGTAAATTCCTTCATGAGATTAGAAGCTGCTGATTGTTTGAAGGTGTCGCACTGAAGTGCAAAAAGGTTGTGAGAGGTAAGTAAAGGTTGTGAGAGCAGAACAATCGGTAATCTGAGCTGCAGTTTTAAGAGCAGTAACACAATGCCTGAATGGGTAAAAAACAAAACAAGAAGTGGTGACGGTGATGCGTATTCTTTGTGATCATGTTTCAATATGAAATCGGATCAAATCCAGAGTCAAGAGAAAGAAAAAAGGTTGATATTGCGCATATTAAAAAAGGTAAATAAAAGTAGAGGAGAAGAAGATGTTAATGTGCGAGGCGGCATCGCTGCTGGCACAACAGGGCCGACTGTTTCATAAATATGAGACTATTGATCTTTTAAACAGCACATCGTGCAAGACTGGTAATCCTGTATGTCATGTTGGTCTTCAAGAGAAATAACACCGCCGTCACAAAAAGGAAAAATCATAATCTGACTGCACAGTTACAGAGCAACAAGTGGCTCATTTAAATTCAGTGCAGGTAAAATAAAAAAACATAAGCCCTGGACAGACGGCACAGCTACATACACCGACTCTAACTAACTATAACCGAGGTTAAATCCTGCGTCCCTTTGTGCTTCCTGTTTAAAAGCAACATTAAGCTATTTCTGACACCTGCTCTGCTCCACTTGGCACTTTGAAGCGCGGATAAACCATTAACCTTCAGGAACAGACATCTAGAAAAACAAAAAACATCCTGTGAAGCCTCAGCATTCTGGCATTTCAAACAAAACGCCTGGACATCAGGAGAACGTCCAGTGCAGATCAATATCAACAGATCAGACACAAAAAACCTGGTACATTTGACAAGCAGGGGAGAAGCTAAGTGACTTGTTAAGATGGAAATATTTTACAGCGTTGAGGTTTTGAAGGTCATTAGAGGTGGCAGAAACCTCCCGAGGCAGAGCGAAGATTAGCCACCCGTGTATGCGGTTCTGTTCCAGTGAACCACAGATGGGTGGCACAATGTCATTTGCAGTAAGTGAGCATGTAATGGAGTTTTAAGTGCCCCGAGCACGAGAGGAAACAAGCCAATTGCCTAAGTTGTTTCCAGAGTTCATCCCTCGATTCGTATTGTCAGCAGTGGGTGACGGGCCTTTAGTCTAACTTTAGAATACAAGAAGGTCGCTGTTACATGAGGTTATTGTGAAAAACAGCGATTCAAACCTCAGACATATAAAGTGTCATAGCTTTTGTTCATGGAAAGTGCAGTGGAATCTTTATGCCAAAAAGGTCAGGATGTGTTTCTTTGTTTGCGAGCGGTTGTTCTGTGTGAAGTCTTGTTTTGTACACAGAGATGCTTATTTCAGAACATGGGCAGAAGAAATGTGGAGTAAACAGCTCAACCTAGTGGGTCAACACAACACAGGGAACCATCTGAAGCGCACACATCATAAAGTCACAGTGCAAATAACTTCATTAGCAGAGCTTTCCATGCTCTGGATGTTTTGCATTTGTAAAACAACAACATAATCCCAAATATTAGTATGCAGTAGTATGCAGTATGCTAAGTAGGACTGCAAGTGTTGGAAATTCCTCCACAGGATCTTGAACCATTTAAAAAGCATTCAGTGTCGATTAAATAGTCCTCTCGTGGCCCGATACTCCAGATGCAATTATGGCCAAAAATCACTCCGACAACAGTTACATCACTTTAAAAAAACGTAGAATCAATACTGGATTAATTGGGTCTTTTGAGGTTCGGTTTATTAGCTGACCGCATGAAACAAAATGGGATTGAAGGTCTACGTGATGCGCCGGGTTCATCTTCATTACGCCTCGCTAGCCTCGACTCTACAGCGCTGGAAGATAAAATGACAGCAGAAATACTGTTTGAACAGTCGCTCCATCGCTGGCGTGTGAAATATGATATACTTTATAAATACTTATATTTTAATTTTGCATTTTATTTTAGTACAGTAACTGCAAAATATCACATCACTTAGCAAATCAATGATCTACGAAATCAATATCTTCATATTTCATGCATTAGGCCTTAAAGTAATAAGTAAATAGGGCTGCAATTAAGCCATGTTTAGCAGCTCTGAGAGGTCAATGCCAACATCAGCATGCTAACATGCTAACATGCTCTCAGTGACAACATCTTTGTTAGCATGCCAAAACGCTAACATTTGCTAATTAACACAAAGCACAGCTGAGGCTGATTAGTTTTGGTCATAAACCACAGTGATGGACAAATCAATATTTTGACCCGACGATGGCGCTACATGTATTACAATCCGAATGGGAACGTAAATGTGTGAACCAAATTTCATGACCGTCCATCCAAATGTTGGTAAGACATTTCACTCCCAAACGTCAAACTCATGGTGGCGCCAGAGGAAAAGTCTGGAAGCAAAATTATTAAAACGACTGATTGATAATGAAACAGAGTTGCCAAATCGTTCTCTGTCGATCGACTTTCCACTGCAGCTCTGCTTCTTAAAAACAGATTGAATTGTACGCAGCAATTCCACGCTGCAAAAGCAGAGAAAAGCAGCAATAAGTTAAATGACAACAGCAAGTAGAACTTAAAAGTATTTTTCTCAAACACGATGCCTGGCAGATGGAGGTTTGATGTCACACCGATAACCTACGAATGTAGCCGTCACTCAGCGTCACATGGTTTTCCAGTAGGATGCTGGGGTTGTGGGAAGCTAATAGGACGTTATTTCTATGACCTCATGGAGTGAGCTCCACAGTCTGGCAGTGGTGATGTTGGCTGTAGCCAGGACAAAGTGGAGTCTGTGACTGGAGCCCAGTTCACTCAGTCAGATAGCGGTGATTCAAACCCCATTTGTTTTGGGCGTAGAGGATGCTCTCAGTGGTTTGGCTGTGATTGATCCTTCCTCTGCCCGTGATCGCACCGTGACACTATCCCAGTTTCCACATGCATTTTTCCCCTGCTAACTTAGACCCGTTCCATCCTGTGGCGCTTCCTTTATTGGCCCTCAGTCAGTTCTTTGACCTCCACCCAGAAAAGAAAAAGAAAGAGGTCTCGGACAAACAGCAAACCTTTGCATGGAAACATTACTGTATGCCTACAGAGTTTAATGTTACTGAAGCAAGAGACATCCTACTGGTGCACACCAACACACCACTCGTCACTAAACTGAGGTTTTTCTTAAAGTAGAATTAAAGTGCTTTGTACTTTACCACCGTTTGATGCATTTACAGAATTTTAGCTGTGTAAACTAGCAAATGCTTAAATCCTACACTGATGAAAACAGTAGAAGATTTACTTTGGTCTGTTGTCAGATACATCAGAGAGGCAATAAACTTCAGTGGAGTGGATCAGTGGATACATGGAAGACTTAATTGTTTCCTCCAACAATAGCGGCTGGGAAAAAAAAGTGCACGGAAAATGGGCAAGACTGGTTTAGGTGAACGGCTGTTTTTTTTTTGTATCGGAGCAACAGGGAAGGCCCTTCGGGAGTTTTCTGAATGATCTATGCAGAAGTTGCAGCGTTAAATCATCCCGCAATTAAAACAGAGTTTTTGTTTACTGTATTTATATTTTCACACAGAAAAAAAAAAAAAAGATTTGGACAAATTCCACTGCTTGTTGTAGCTGCAGATTTCCTTTTCCAGCTGTGGAAACACTCAATTGTTAATCAGCAGTAAACAAAATAGAGCTGTAACTCGTATACTGGCTGTAGTCAGTACATATACATATATATATACACATATACAGTATGTAATATGCAATCTTAGGCTTCATTTTGCTTTAAGGGGGATATGGAAAAATGTATTTCTCCAATACTCTTAATTGCTACAGAAGCTTACATATGGCCACGACAAAAATCTGTATTTCTGTAGCATATGTGGACTTCCCCATGTGGGTTGGAGATCCGAAAGCTTTCAGTAGTTCAGTAGTCAGTTGAACTACAAAAAAGCTACAAAGCTCTTAATCCATATTGACACAGTCTCAGGTTTGGGACTCTGATCAGGGATTGCTTTACACCTGGATTGCTAGGTAAACGCAGGATAGACACTGACTCATTAATTTGGGACCTAAGATTGGAAACCATGTCTGGCCTTTCCGAACCGAAATCTCTGAACTAGAAGATCCCGTTATTAAACATTAGGACATGTTACCAGAAAGTACTCAAACTATACGTTGATGTGATTTTGTCATTACTTAAAGCCACCACGTGTGGAACTGAAAGATTTCCAACTATGGCGCCCTCCAGTGGTAGTATCAAAAAAAGACCTTGTAGCAGACAGTAATCTATGAACACAAACTCCTACACAGTGGCTTTAATGTAAATTCTCAAAGTCAATGTGTTGATAATGTCATATTTACTAAGTGACACTGATGAATAAAATAGCTAAAGGTTCTTTGCCATCTTCCCTACAGACTCTGGAAGATGCATAAAGAATATACGTCGGTGAGCCACATCGATGACATCAGTGTGAAGACTGAGAATGGACCTCGACCAAAGAAATACCGATACGTACGCAAAGAAGGCAACTGTAACGTTGTGTTCCGCCATGTTCCCGAGGAGTGGCTGCTGTTTGTGACCGACATCTTCACCACCTTGGTGGAGATCAGATGGAGGGCTATGTTCCTGATGTTTGCCCTGTCGTACATCCTGTCCTGGCTCTTCTTCGGCATCCTCTACTGGGTCATCGCTCTTGCTCACGGCGACGTCAAAGAAAACACAAATGACCCATGTGTGTACGAGGTGCGCAGCTTCACAGCCGCTTTCCTCTTCTCACTTGAAACGCAAACCACTATTGGCTACGGTTTCAGAGGAATGTCCGAGAACTGCATGATTGCCATTATCATCGTCACGATACAAGATGTCATCAGCTGCTTCATCGACACATTCGTCATTGGAATTGTTGTCGCCAAAATGGCCTCAGCCAGAAAGAGGGCGCAGACGGTGGGCTTCAGCAACTGCGCCATCATCAATCTTCGTGATGGTTACTTATGTCTTTCCTGGAGAGTCGGGGACTTCCGCAGGCACCACCTGGTGGAGGGGACGGCTCGCGCTCAGATTGTCCGCTCCACAGTGCATGCCACAGGGAAAATGGACGTGATTTATGAAGATCTGGTCATCCAACAGAGGGACATCGTCCTGGTCACACCTACCACCATCTTCCACAGGATCGAACCTGGCAGCCCTCTGTACAAGATGAGTTTGGTAGATCTGCGCAAAGCAGACTTTGAGCTGGTGGTGTCCTTTACCTACACGGACGACTCCTCTGGTATGCTGCATCAGACCCGAACCTCGTACACTCCAGCTGAAATACTTTGGGGTCAGCTGTTCCAGGAGATGATCAAGGTCAGCAGGAAGCACTACAGGGTGGATTACGTCTTGTTCAATAACACCACAAAGGTGCTTGTGCCTGAGGTCAGTGCTGAGGAGTACGAACACAAGCAGCAGCTGCGGCTCTCTACCCGACATTCCCCGCGACCCTCTCCAAGCTCAGGGTATCAAAATCATAATGAAAGACTTCTGAAACCCCCAACTGTAACTGTGGAACTTGTGAATGACAGTTACCTTGAATCACATGTTTCGACATCTGAAGCAGACAATCAACAACAAGACAGTCTGACCCTGCCAAATGACTTCTTAAGTCAAGAAATATAAAAGCAGAGCTGCGAGCCTTGATGTTTCAGGTGGACAGACATTGTTCCAATTGGCCAATTTCTTAAGGATGCTACGTCAATCTCATTGACTGAAAGAATATTGAAAGTTCTCGCCTCTGTCTTTTTTAGCATGTGATGCTTGTTTAAAGTGACGTTCTAGCAAAAAAATAAATAAATAAAATCTGTCTTGCATATCAAAGTATCATCCCTTGTAGGCTAGAACGATGGTGCCCATTCAATCCAATGAAAGTTGCTCATCCAGCATGTAGGCTATCTATGAGGAAAATGAATGCAGCTGTAGTACTACAGTTGGCCACTGGGGCACATTGACAGCAAGGCTGACTCACCATGCCATAACCACATTGGTCAGGAGAACTTTGTTTATTGAGGGTAACTGTGAACTACATTAGGAAGTCAGACTGATGAATGAAGGGAAAGCATATACAAGCTTGTGGGAGTATATGAGATAAAACTGTATTCGAGTGGTTTGGAAAGTTTAAATGGATGTTTTTACACATTTTCTCTTTCGTAAAACCTGGTCACTATTGGAATTCGCTGTTCACTGGATTTAAGCGGAGCACGGCTGCTGTGCATTCGAACGATGGAACTATAAAAACAGCTGCCTTTTAAGCCTACAGGTAGTTGGCATGTGAGACGCAAAATATAAAAACTTTGAGTGTCACTTTAAAACATGTAATAGCAATAACGTAGAAAGAAGTTTAAAAAAGCTATAATGCACAGGGGCTTGTTATTTTAAATATACATACGCTTTATTAAAGTCTTATAGGGCTATTGTAATATTCAGATTAAGGTTATTTTAGACTTAAATCGTTGAAAGACTAGACATATTATACTTGTGTGTTTTATTCTATTATATATAATAGATCTTGTGGTGAGATTGTTTTGTCAGATGCTTTCAACCTCAACCTATAAATCAACATGGATGGAAAGTCCTTAAAGTGCTCAGGAAAAAAATGGAAATTTGAACATCTATCATCATCAATTGCAAAACAACTGGGCAAGCAGCTGAGGAAGATCATGCGATACAATCCAAGTTCCAGACCTGCTACTAAATGGACCTTCTGGCGAGATCGTTTAGTTTTTTTAAATTGTTTTAAAAGTGTAAAAAGAAATGTGACAAGAAAATACAATAAGACCAAAACTTGTGCGTGTGTATGTATGTTAGTTATGCAACACGGCTTTGACTCACTATTTGAAACATAATCATGTAATTTAAAGCTTAAAGTCACTGCCGATAGTAAACATACCGAAGTCAGACTACAGGAATGTCCCTTATTGTGAAACACATGAATAATGTTATGTTTTCTTTATGTTTTTGGTGGTGGAATCTCATTTGTTTTACCAGGAAGTCAAGCTATTCAAAACTTCTTGTCTTACATTGTTTTAGATTTTTGAAAATGACAAAATATTTAACAAAACCTTGACTGTTTTATGAGCATGAGGGAATATGAGGATCTGTTGTAAAAGACTGAACAAATTAATTTCTAGTTTTGCTGATATATGCAGATTTGACAAAAGTATTAAAAACGTCACCTATGACAGACAACTCCAGGGTCTTCACCTTCTTTAATAATCATGTATCTGTGATCATGGTTCTCGTCGAAGAACAAAAACCTGTGTTTGGGGGGGGTGGGTCACTTTGATGTCATGTAATCAGACAGACAAAAGTAACCAGACGCTGCTTCACGACATGCCGTTTTGATTTGCATCACTGCGTAATCCCATTAAAAGCATGTATTCTTTTAACATCTATCCAAATTAGATCAATCCAAAGCTCATGATGCTGTTCAGGCGCAGAGATCATGACGTGTAGACTCACTGTGATGCCCTTATTTCTGCCTCACCCGGAACAGTCGCACCAAGCTGGCCCGGGAACAACTGCGACCTTGTGCCTGCACCACTTTCCAGAATATATTAAAAAAGGCAAAAGGTGCCGTTTACCTTGAGGAACGTGCCCTTCACCTGCAGCTCACAGAGGCGGCGTCTTCTTTTACCATTACTACATTATTCAAAAACGGATCTCACGAGCAAATAGTTGCCAAATATATCTCCGTATTTTGTTGTTGTAAAACAATTTTCATCAGCTAGGATGAGACTTTATTGATCATTCGGACGGGAAAGTCACATGTTAAGAGACAAGAAGAGATAAAGAACTGTTTAAATGCAATAAATTAACGCAACAAGAAAGTCAAAAAGTTAGAGAGATGCAATTAAAAAGCAGAAGTACACATAATACCTTAGACTAGGCAAATTCACTTTGCAAATATTTTTGTGAAAGAAATCCAGCAGTATAATGCCGGCAGCCATGATGTGTGTGCTATACATAATAAAAAAGATATTCACAATATCACCGCTAAAGAAGCTCCACTACCTCTGCGACAGATGAATTGCTTTTCCTTCAGTAGATGCTTTAAATAAAAAGAAAAAGACTCAACCCTGAAGGTTCGCCGGTGGACAACTTTGAACGTGACGAGATGACGATTATAGCCGCACAGCAGAGCTGGTGGAGTCCATTAGGTGAAGTCCGAGTCAGGTTTTACCATTACAGATCGGGATGATGGTTCTATTGAAAACTTGCACTCTAAATTAGTCACGGGGCTGAATCAGGCGTGGCACATTTAGAAAGTGCAATACTCCACTGAAATCTGAGTCATCATCTCACATAAATACTACAAATAGGATGATTTATTTTTTCTTGCTGTGTCAGAAGGGGATGAAATAAACAGAAAGTCCCAATAAGCTTCCACCACGTCAGTTTATCAACTTCTAAATTCACCAACTGACGGTCTCATTTTCAGCTTCTAGTTACAGATTTTTCAGTAAAAAGGCCAACAGACCCGACCGGCAGAGAGTTGGAATGCCTCTGAAATCAATGCGATATTGGAAAAAGGCCAGTAAGCAGTTCACCCCGATTCCTTCACACGTTGGCCTTTAGCCATTTGTTTAATCTGTACAAAAACCAAAGCGTAAAAATAATTCAATGTTTTACGGGGAGTTATGTGCCAGACTACTTCTTGTCCGGAGCTGATATCTTAAACCGCCCAACCAGGAGCCCACAGCTGTAAGAGCAGGCAGCAGTACTGATGCAGGCCAGCAGAGGCACTGAGAGTTAAACAGACGTCAGATTGGGAGGCTGCGCTCAGTGGATGGTTGAGGAGAGCTCCGCAACTGGTTGTTCAAGTAAAATAGAGGATGCACAATCTGAGAAGTGAGCTTTGAACTACAGACATCTCAGCGCCCCGGTCACATTCATTAGCCCAACACCCTAATGTTTGAGCAAAACTGCAGAAAGGTATTTCCTGTTGCATCTTTAAATGTTATCAAACGTCAATATTCTAGCATGTTTACACAATTCATCTTCATCCTGCAGATGCTGCAGTGACAGTAGTTGCATGAGAAGAAGCTGCTCCTCCCCCCCCTCCTCCTCCTTCACTGGTTAATTCCAGCTCTCCACCTTGCGGTCCACACACAGCACTGGCTACTGGCTACTGCATGCATCGCTCTCTTTATTGCTGGAAATTGGGCATGGAAAGCAAACACACACACACACACACACAACGTGCACAGTTCACTGACACAGGTGGTTTGGGCTAAATATATGTGCCGCTATAAATAACCAGAACTAAAAATAAAAAGACTCGCAGGGAAAAGACAAAACAAAAAGAAAAAAGAAAAGAGCAGTTCAGAAGCCTTTTTTTGAAAAAAAAACAAAAAAAACAACAACAACCATGTAGTTGTGGGTTAATGTTTATCATGAATTAGTGAGCAGGAAGAATGATTTAGTCAACGGCTTTAAAGACAACAGGGCTACAGCCCGACCTAAAATTATAGGGCAACAGATGCATAGTCTAAACATCTGAAGCAACACGATAGCTCAGTGGAGAAAGACTGTCATATCATAATACAGGCATGTAGGCCTTTATTGAGTGAGTCATTCTTTCCGACGGAACACATTTTCCATACCCACATTAAAAAAATAAGATCTATAAAAAAAAAACAACAGATATCAGAACAATAAGGATGATGGGCAGTTGGGTCGCGCGCCGTCAGCAGCAGGTGGCAACAAGCGCAGATGTCACACTTTAATACTTTAATAATGAAAAGATCAATTATTGTCTAGACACGGATCTCTGGAACTTTGGATTTAAAAAGCAAAACGAAACAAACATTAAATCGAGTTCGAAGATTGTAGCTCATCCGTTTTCTTATTGTAAAACTTTCCGGTTGTTTGAACGCTGGAGCAGAATTGGACACATTCTGCAACACGAACATTTGCTACACAGCTTTTTAATTCAAAAGTAGCAGGGAAACATGTTGCGTTTGTGTTCACACCGATCAAAACACACAAAACCCCCCCCCAAAAAAAAACCCCAGAAAGGGGGCGGTGCGCCTGTTTGACAGCGCGCGCTCCCCTCCTCTCCCCATTGGCCGGGCCGGCGGGCCGGGGGCGGGGCGTCCCGGTGCGTGCCGTTTAAAGCGCTTCGGGGGAAGTGGACTGCAGGCACAGTGAGGACACACCGGTCCTCCGCAGAGGTGACGGAACCATCACACGCAGCGGTCTGGATTGTACGTGTTGCAGCGAGCCGAGTCCCGCCGGCCCACACGTGAGCGACAGGTACAGGAAGCGCGAGTCCAGGATGTCCGCGGTGCCGCGGTCCCCGTCAGGACCTGCGCCGCCGGGACGGGACAAACGCGCCGCGCCGCGACGCCTCTGCTTTATTCACCGCGACGGCTTCTCTCCATCCGGCCACGCGTCGCTTTTTAAACAGGTTTTAAATTCGTCCCGAGTTGGAACGTGCGTGTGTCTCTCAGGCTGAGGAGGAGGAGGAGGAGGAGGAGGAGGAGGGGGGGTTGCATCAGAAGCCCCCCCCCCCAGCACCTGTTAGCA
>JAVQJF010084715.1:0-22459 GCA_036023855.1 Gadopsis marmoratus | reverse complement strand
AAAGTGTTGCTGTACCTTGGTATCTCAGATATGATGCTGCTGTTGCTGCAGCGCAAACTATTGATGGGTATAATGCATTTGTCAGCCCCCCCACCCAATATCACGACCAGCCGTCACTGTACAGTCTATAACGATTTCGAGTCAATATATCTAGCCCTGGCTTAACAAGAGCACAAGCATTATTGGAATACTGCTTCACCATAATCCACATGACAAACAGTGATTCTAGATGAATTCATAAAGATATTACATTAGTTTAAAATGTTTGTTACTGAAGCTCTAAGGAGCAGTTTATAAATCAAAAAATAAATGTATCTCATTAAATGCTAATTGATGCAGAAACGTCCAAAATCTATTGAGTTCATGAACTCTGTAGCAGGAAGCTGAAGGTTTAATATGGAGGTGTTATGATGGAAAAGTCAGTAGTGAACTATACGTATAGTCATGATAACTACTTAGTATACTGTATGTCTCAGTTATATGTGAAACTTTCATTTGGTTCGTTCAAATCTTCTGAACTTTCCTTTGCGGCCCACTGCTGTTTCACTTTTACTTTCTGTTTGAATTGAGCCGTTAAGGTAAATGTTCAGTCTGTTTATCTCATGTGTTTATCCACCACTGCTAAAACTAAACAATATTTATTAACAATCTCTTATTTCACTTAAATCCAGCAACTAAAGTACACGACCCAGTAACTACTTAACCTTAGACATCCCTCATGTACGCAATAATGTTGGCAGAACTGGTTTCAGGTGTAATGCACCTTTAAAATTGAATGATCTGATGATTTTGGTCAATTCCTTGTTTATTGTGCAGTTGTGTTGTTACTGTTTCCTGATTGTTTTCTTGAAAATGTTTCTTGTTCTCAATGAGTCTGCCTGATATAGAAAAGATTATATGAATAAATAAAGCCAAAATCTACGCACGCTGTGCATAGTGTCCTGAAACGGCCAGGACAGATTGTGGCTGACCCCTCTCACCCCGGACACAAACCCTTTCAATCTCTCCCTTCCAGCAGGAGGCTGCGGTCCATCAGGACCAAAACCTCATGCCACAGGAACAGTTTCTTCCAGTCCGCAGTCGGCCTCATCAACAAGGGCCCCTGTGACTCGGACACTAATACCCCCGTAACAAGCCCCGGGGCGATTTGTATTGTATACTGTGAACATCCCCCAGCTAATATTTTATATTCAGATTTTACTGCCCCAACTCACCAAAGCAACTTCCTTGTGTGTGAAAACCTACTTGGCAATAAACCTGTTTCTGATTCTGATTCTGATCCACCTACCTCACACATATAAACCAACCTGTTATATTAAGTGACTTATGGATTTTTTTCACCAAGGAAGTTATGTTTGCAGTCCTATTTGTTATGTCAGTTTATTATCTCCAGCACATTTTACTGAAACCTGTCAACAGATTCCAGTTAGGTTTTGTGGAAAGACATTTTTGCAAAAGATGCAAATACAATTTCTTAACATTGCCAGATTATGATTGCATTTTGAGTATTATTTTATATTTTCTGATTGGACCAGAATTACGTTAAATTAGTTTGCATGTTGTGTGCAGATCCAAGTCCTATATTTAGGCCACGTGCAGGGAGGCAGATCTGGAAAAAGCAGAACGTATACGCACAACGGATGAAAGCTCCCAAATCTTTTTACCCAACTAAACAATATTTGAACCCCGTTGGGTCTTGATCAGGTTTCTCAGTAGGATAAAAGGTTATCAGTTAAAAGTTTGACAGCTATAACAATCCAGTGTACTGCAGATATTTCAAGTGTTTTTTTGTTTTTTTTTACATGCAGAGGATTGTTAAGAAACCCGATCTGAGAGGATTTTGTTTCATTCACATTCCTCACATATATTACGGTGTGTGTGGGGGGGGTAGGCTGCTGTCTGAGGGTAGGAAAGAGGAAATAGGATTCAAGTGAACTTGAAGTTCCACCCGCACAGAACTCAACGAGCACGTTAGACGGTGTTGCTGGCCAATGAGAGCGCGCTGTCCACGCTGACGTGGCTGGCGCTCATTGGCGCTTAAAGTCCGGCAGAACACGTTCACCGGCGTCTACCGGCTCGTCGCTCATTCATAAGAGAAGAGTCCAGCACCAGTGGTCGCGACCCGCATCAACATGGCAGGTTACCTGAAGGCGCTGACGGCCGCGTCGAGACGTACAGCCGCGGCGCTGTCGCAAAACCCCGCTGCGCCCTCGCCGGCCGCCGTCTGCCAGCGCAGGCTGCTGCTGCTGCAGCACAGGAGCTGTAAGTCCGCCGTCGACTGAAACCGCCGCAAAGTGACCGAAAGCTGCCTCGAGGTGCGAGTTTCGTGACATTAACGTGGCCACCTGTCTGTGTAGCAGGCAGTGGGGACAGAGGGACACGTAGATGCAGTCTGTGGCTGATTGGAGACCAGCCGTCTGTGAGTCACACGCAGCAGAGTGACGGTCCACTCACTGATCCACAGTCTGTTAACGCTCAGTTACACGGCTCTCTGCGGGGTCTTATAGGTATTAAATCAGTTAAGACCCTTGAAAAGTATTAAAGGTTTCATTTTTTGGAACAGACAGACTGTCTAGGCCTATATGACTTAATCTCATTTATGTCCAATACTTCTTAGGCCAAATAGAAATGTCTGTTAATGTGAGCATGTGACTATTATTGCTTTTAATAAACCTTGCCTTTGGGTTGGTCACTGCTTTATTGTCCTGAGCTTTGTTCCCTCCCTGCCGATCTGAATCCTGTCAAACTAAGACTGTTTGCCAATCTCAAAATAAATGTCGTGGTAATGTAAGCTAAGGTGTGTTTTCGATAACCAGTTACAACTTGTGGCGTTGCACTCTTAAAATATGTTGAAACGGTCTGGAATTTAACTTCCTGCACGTACCCTGGTTGCAGAAGTATCAAAAACTCAAAGTCAAGATGCAAAGTTTAACCTAAAGGTGTAAGAAACCAACAAAGCAATAGCATAATCTGTTGTATAAATCTCACAGGTGAGAGCGTTGATGTATTTAGTAGATATGAATAACATTCTGTGTGCTACAAAAAGTAATCCTTCGAAGCCCATAACAGCAGCTGGAGCCAGTTTGTCTTGGCGTGTTTGCACCCAGGTGTCGTCGGGTGTGAAAAGGGCTCGACAGGTAATAACTGCAGTCAAAGCCTTCATGTAATCCCAAGGTCACGGTGTCTGGCAGCGTTTCAGAGCAAGAATCAACTCTGTGCAACTAAGCAGTGAAAGAGGGATGTAAAACAAAATGCATGCGTGTTGTGTGTCGTCTCTGGTGGCTCAGACAGGCGCCACAGGTGAGCTGAGTACATCTTAGAGATATTTTGGCACTTGTTGGTGAGCATTCCCAGAGGGTTATGAGTTTTAAGACTACTGACCAAATACCGGGGACAGTCACACATCAGCCAAGGTACTCTAACATGCAAATTATGAGTTTGAAAATGATAAATGGCTAAATTAATGTTAAGTAGATTTATATAAACTACCACGTGACAGCACCGACTGTGTGCAGACCTCGGAGATTCTTTATGTTTGTCCATAACATTTTCAGTATCGCCATCCCCCTGCGGCTCTAAACAACATGCCGTCAAGCATCACAGTTAATGCAACTGTACATTTTTCAGATGCCACAAAGCGCATCAAGGTGCACCAGCCGGTGGTGGAGATGGACGGAGATGAGATGACTCGCATCATATGGGAGTTCATCAAAGAGAAGGTAGTAAAGCTGAACTGTGTGTGTGTGTGTGTGTGCAGTGTTGTCTTCAGTACAAATAACACATTGAGCACCTTGTACATGTACAGCTCATCCTGACCAACGTTGAAGTCGAGCTGAAGTACTTTGACCTGGGTCTGCCCTACCGAGACCAGACCGACGACCAGGTCACCGTTGACTCTGCTCTGGCAACTTTGAAATACAACGTCGCTGTCAAGTGTGCCACCATCACCCCGGATGAGGCCCGAGTTGAGGGTTAGTTTGACTCATTGTGCTGAATTATATGCTAATTGTGCTATCTCTACTATTCTAACTGTTGTGTTGAATGTGTACAGCGAATCGGACCGAGTCTAGCCTTTTTCTTTTTTTTTTAAATGCTAATTTACAGCATATTTAAACCAGTAGCAGCATTGGTAATATGGTATGTATGTGAGTATGTTAATAAAAATACATGTAATGATACTTCTCATTTTGGTTCTTTATGAGTTAGTTTCTTAACTTTGCTTTGTGTCTTCAAATGGCAAAAAAAGCCTTTTTTATATATACATTTTGTTTTTCAGAGTTTAAGCTAAAGAAGATGTGGAAGAGTCCTAACGGGACCATCAGGAACATCTTGGGTGGCACAGTTTTCCGGGAGCCGATCCTCTGTAAAAACATCCCTCGTCTCGTTCCCGGTTGGACACAAGCCATAACAATCGGCAGACATGCTTTTGGCGACCAGGTAACGAATTTGCTCTTTCCAAAGATGCATCCGAACTGATAGAGGAACAATCTCACATACCAGGTTTGATGGTTCATCTCACAGTACAGGGCCACAGACTTTGTTGTTGACCGGCCTGGCAAGTTCAAGATGGTGTTTTCCCCAGCTGATGGAAGCAAGCAGAAGGAGTGGGAGGTGTATGACTTTCAAGCCGGGGGCTGTGGTATGGGCATGTACAACACTGATGAGGTTTGTTTATAGATTTTATTTACATGAAGTGAGATCCAAAAAAAGATAATTAGTTTGCTGGTTTTTTTTTTTTTTCATGTACTGTCATATTTTATGTTTAAATTCTGGCCCTTTTTTTTATTATCATATCTTCTTCGAACAGTCCATCACTGGGTTTGCTCACAGCTGCTTCCAGTATGCCATCCAGAAGCAGTGGCCTCTGTACATGAGCACCAAGAACACCATCCTCAAGGCCTACGACGGGCGCTTCAAAGACATCTTCCAGGACATCTTCGAGAAGTGAGATACTTAACAGATGACGAGTCACACTTGATGGTTTTTATTACATTGCTCAAGGGATAAACTCTTTAGCAGACTCATCGCAATTTCATGTGATAGAACCGGGTGAACAAACGGTGCACTGTCTCCAATTCTGTTGCTCAGTGGTCAGATCACTGAATTCAAGGGTCACTGTTAAGGAGACATAAACATTTTATTATTCTGTCTTTTTCAGGCACTACAAGCCAGAGTTTGACAAGCTGAAGATCTGGTATGAGCACCGTCTCATTGACGACATGGTGGCCCAGGTCCTGAAGTCTTCTGGAGGCTTTGTTTGGGCCTGCAAGAATTACGACGGCGACGTGCAGTCAGACATTCTGGCTCAGGGTAAGTGCACTTGAATTTGATGATGGGTAGGCAGCTGTGGTAATACCCTGCTTTCACAGTGACGGACACGATGACACAATGTCACGGTGTTTACATCTGAGCTGCAGCTCATGTTTTGGGCTTATTTTAGCTGTGGGACAACCTTGTGATGGCAGGTTTGTCTGTGTGTTGTGTCCAGGTTTTGGTTCTCTAGGTCTCATGACATCAGTCCTAGTGTGTCCTGATGGCAAAACTATCGAGTCCGAGGCTGCCCACGGCACCGTCACCAGGCACTACCGTGAACACCAGAGGGTAAGAGCCACCGGCTCACACTGCTGGGAGCGTTTTTACTGTAGGAATAAAGAATACTGTGCGTGTGCATTCTTGTACTTTTACCTTTTGTTAGAACGAATTTGATTTTTAGACCTTGAGAGTGAGGGAATGATGAGGGACCCAAATTGTCAGTAGACTCATTCATGTCTGGGACGTGGTGTTAGGTTTGAGGTTAGAATTTGTTTTAAGACGAGCGTTTCTGTTGAAGTTGTGATGTTAGGAGATGTTGACATAAATGTGCCAGATACTAGGTGGAGTAAAGCTGTCAGGTAGCTCAAGTCAGGTTTTTTAAGCTAGTTCACAAGATTCTCCACTTATTTTATCTAAAAAGCCAGTCATAAGCCAGTGCAAACATGTCCCACATGGAAACTGTTCACACTGAGTTTTTGAAATTATAGAAGTGCACTGAAATACCAGACCAGGGGTTACCAGAGAAATCTGGTTAGTTCACTTAGTTTGAGCACTGAATGTCGAATGTATGTACCCGTATGTACTGAAAAGTGCAAGAAAGTGCAGAACAAATGATAAGTGTAAAAATAAGCATGTTGGAGTGCTACATTTTAAATTTTGTTTGACAAAGTTTTAGCACAATTGTATTTACAGCCAAATTATACTAAATTGCAGTTTACAGGCATTTCAGTGTAGAACCTATTAAATACAGTGTTTGTTATTAGGTGGGGTCTTTTTGTTATTCCCACAGATAACTGGCTAAATGTATTCAACATTATGTCATTTTGTGATATTTTTGGCAGAGCTACAATGGACTTTTTTTCCCATCCATGTCATTAATGGATCTCAGGTTATGCTGGTTAAGTCCTTCAGAATGAAACAGACTAGACTCACCATTTGACACCTTTTTCACTCAGGAAATCCATCCTACAATACATGTTGAAGTTTCAGCTACTACCTTTCACTGTGTCCTTTGCTTTGTAGGGAAAACCAACCAGCACCAACCCCATTGCGAGTATCTTCGCTTGGACCAGAGGATTGGAGCACAGAGGCAAACTGGACGGAAATACTGATTTGATAAAGTATGCTATCTGATTATTTGGTGTCATTTACGCATGTGACATATGTTTATGTAATTTTACGTCATAATAATTTGTCGCTCTCCAGGTTCTGCCAGACGTTGGAAAAGGTCTGCGTGGAAACAGTGGAAAATGGTGTGATGACCAAGGACCTGGCAGGCTGCATCCATGGCTTGGCAAAGTGAGTTTACATTTTCAGATCCCTCAGTCATGCTAAGTGTGTGTGGTCTTTTTTCTGACAGATTTGATCATTTCTGACAAATGTAACCCCTGCACTGTGATCCTGCAGCTGCAAGCTGAATGAACATTATGTCAACACATCAGACTTCCTGGATGCTATCAAGACCAACCTGGACAAATCTCTGAGCAACTGACAAACAGTCGGAAGACACACTTGCCAGTGTAGACAGACAATTACTGTCTGTACTGTATTTTTAGCTCATGTTTACCTGTCGTTTGTATGAAGATTTCTATCCTATTTTGAAGGAACCAAGTTTGCTATTTTTCTTGCCATTTTTGTTTTTGTATAGCTCACTGACACATTACTGTACGTCTGCCTTTCCTGTTGCACAATTAAGTGATTGCATTTGAATACATTAACTTATAATGGCACGTCTGTCTCTCACATTTAATTAGACAGTATCTTCAGGGAACAGAATGTAATAATAATAATAATAATGTCATGCTTGTCACTATCAGTATGAATATAAAAAATAAATAATTTTGTCCTTTTTAATTACGTAACTGTTCGGTCCTATTATCTTGAACATTGGGGCAGAAAACAGACTTACCAGCACACCTTGTACAGAAAAATTATGGGGGTTAGATTGAATTTCAAACTCGATGACAGCAGACTGTATTAACAAAGTCTTTGAGGTAGCACTGGGAGGTACTGACCTGTCCTGCTGGTGGGCTGGACTCCTTCACTTAAGCTCAGCTCAAAGTCCTTAACACTGTTCCTCACATGCACATGAGAAAACAATGAAACACAAATACACACATGCAATAAGAACAATAAATAAACATGCAATTAATCTTTCAATAGGTTACATTAATACATTAATATAAACCATGAAACTGATTAAAAAGTACATATATCTGGGGGACAGGTGCTGGCCAAATGAGTGTATCAGAGCCATGTAAAGAGGGCGCTATAGAGCTTACCTCAAAGGGGTTTCAGTCAAATTGTATCCAGTTGTTGAAGTCAGAATCACTAATAGTAAATGTCATCTGCATGCAATTTCATTTTACATTTGAATTTCATGCCCTTGAACATATGAGTCCAGAGGTGCATTCGTGCATCGCTGGTTGCTCATTTTGTAGGCGTCATATGCACCCTCTAGTGCATGACCGTGAGTAGTGTTTGCACCAGCAGGGGGCCAGACATGATGGATGTTTTGGCAAAGCTCTTTGTTGTGGTGACAACTACAGTGCATCACCAGCAGATGTCGACATGGTCACAATCAGCCAGTTGTGCACTGTGTTGTGTATGAAAGCGTGTGATTCAGCGTAACACTCTAAACTATTAACTGGTTATTATTTCAGTGCTCTTGTCAGAAATTGATTCTGGGCAAAATTGCACCTGCAGATCATTATGGGTGCTTGTAATGTAGAATGGAATGAAGATTTGCTGCAATAGAACAATTGAGATTGTGTCAGGTATATTGCCAATCACAGGTTACCTGAACTGACATTCAGTCAATGTGTCTGTTAGTCTAGATTAACTGGTTTTCATTACGTTATCATGTATAACACCTGTAAGTAACCAAAGTAGACTAAAGCAAAACATGCCTTTAGGAACTACACCGATCAGCCAAAACCTTACGACCACTGACAGGTGAAGTGAAGAACATTGATTATCTCGTTACCATGGCACCTGTCAGTGGGGGGGGCGTAGGCATCAAGTGCTCGACGTTGATGTGTTGAAGCAGGAAAAATGGGCAAGTGTAAGGATGTGAGCGACTTTGACAAGGAACCAAACTGTGATGGCTAGACGACTGGGTCAGAGCATCTCCAAAGCTGCAGCTCTTATAATACAGGAGCCTTAAGGTTTATTTATTGTCAAACATGAGGATACATTCACACACATCCCACAATGAAACTGCATTTCTCCTGAGGACAGCCTGGAGCAGTGGTCAGCCTTCAATGCGGCGACAGCAGTGCCCATGCTGTCATAACATTATGGCTTTTCGGTGTATATGCCAATAGGAACTCTTCAGGCCTGGCTGATGATCTAATTGAAGGCGACCGGTGTATCCTGACATTCAGACACAGAACAGCAGTTTGATTGGTATCGTATTCGTTATCAATTAAAGTTAATACTCAAAAGTCCTGACAGAGGGTCACTTTATAACTGAAGTCACCAGGTATTATGCTCTCCTCTCTCTCCCAGTCACTGAAAAGCCAGAAGAAAATTATCAAGGTGCCTCTATCACAAAATTATCAGAAATTAGCATTTAGATTACCCCACTCCCTTTTTTTAATTCCCTCTTGGAGGAACATTCCCTTGCAGCTGGTAAGTGCTGAAGAACCTCCCACTTAATATGATCTTCAGTCATAAAAGCATCAAATCTCTGAGAAAATTGATCAATCAAGTCCTGGGAAATGATTTTCTATGGAAGTATAATCCGTGAAACATTGCACATTGTACAGTGGGAGGTGTCTGTACTGGAGTTGACCGAGTCTTCAGAAAGACTACAGACATAAACCCAAAGTATGTCCTGAGGCAAACCACTAAACAAACCAGACTGAGGATCCCCCCCCCAAACAGTGACAGATTAAAACACCAGTCTCCATCATTTAAACTAGAGAACCTTTATTAAATAATTCATGGTCAATCCATGAGGTCTCAGTTTGATATTCCACATTTCAAAAAAGAACTAGTAGACCATTCCTCTGGTTTAGTGTGCATATCGAGGCTGACCTGCATGGCAGGACAGGGGGAGCCGTCTGTCTTCCCCAAAACAGAATTATGAATAGCAGGACTAGCCTCAGTCCACTTTCAAAATCAACCATTCAAAATGTAACCAGGATGTCCAAATCCTGGGGATGGGGGTGTGGGATTATCTTTCTGAATGAATTGAGTTGAAAGTAAAGTGAAACCAGCCCTGGATTTAGGAGTGCTGAAACTACAAACAAACAAACAAACAAACAAACAAACTGCTGATCTCCTTATGAACTGCTCGTTCTTCAGTTCGCATTCGAATGGACAACTGTGAAATATCCATATCAAGGAAACTGTGGTTTACAATAAAACCTACTGAGAAAAGCATGTCTGTTAATAATATTGCCATTTCTGGGGTTTGGAAGATTTTACAACCTTACAACCTTACCCCCCCCCCCCCCCCAGCTCTTCTCCTTGAGGCAAATGAGTTCACTCCTAACTGAAGACAGCCTTCACAGAAAAATGACAGGTCTCAATGAAAAAGTGCTTTGTATTGTTCACTCAGTAATTCAAAAACTGGAGCAGAATATTCACTACACGGGATAGATTATTAATGTAAAGCTAAACCACGTGAAACAAAAAGAACGTGGGTAAACACACTGCATGAAGAATCATTTGTACAGTGATAGGGCTTTACGTGTCGGCAACATTATTTTCTGGTTTCAGTCGACATGGGACAGTAGCAACTTTGGTAGCAAGTGCCCTGTCAAAAAAAATAAAAAAAGACGCTACAATGTCCTGTGCAAAAAAGCACACACGCATTGAAAGACCGGCCTGTTTTAACGGAGGGCTGGGAAGAAACGGGTTACTACAATTAGGAACTGTTTAGTAAGAGCATTCAAACCTATGAATATGTTGTGACTATGTATCAAAAGTTCGATATACAGTGAGTAAATAGCTGACACGGTGGAAGCTTAGTTGTAAATGTATTTAGCTGGCACTTTCAGTCAAAAATATAAGGGCATACATTGGTTGTGAATGACAAAAAAAAGGTAAATAAATTTCTATCACATCAAATGTAACTCATGGCTCTGCAACCGTTTTCTTCTTTTTTTTTTTTCTTCTTCTTCAATAACTGATACATACACACAACATATAGATTTGACTGTCCACCAGTGAGAGTCTTTGAGGTGGTAAGCGCGGTAATCCCACAAAAAAAAAAAAAGAGAGAAAAAAGGAGCTCCAGACCGCGTCAACAGTTTCAGCGTCTCTGCCATCAGCTACAGAGCCGAAAGGTCTCCTTTGAAGTGCGTCTCCTTCCTGCCCCCCATCGTAGTCCGTCAGTTCTGGCTGTTCTGGAAGGAGGCCAAAACTAAATGAAAAACCCTTCCCACAGTGTCTCGCCAAAAATGCCATGACAACAACTCTAATTTCCTTCTGCTTTCAAAAAAACTAAACAAAAAAAAACAACACAAAACATGTTCCCTGGTCCATCACCACTCAAGGTGTAGTGTAGCTGCTTGTATCCTTCCCAAAATTGTAATACTCCTCCATGTCCTCCATGTTTGCTGTCGTGAGTTTAGTGAGGTTTTGGGAGCCACCATTGTCCATATTGTCTGGTGATGTAAAGCCGAAGTTCTGTCCTTCATACTCCCCCTGGCTTTCCATTTCGGGAAGAACTTCTAGAAAACATAAAAAAAAAAAGAAAGAATATATAAGCACATTTCCAAGGCTACCATCTTCTTCTTCTTACAGGGAGTACAATCAGTGTCACCAGGCTGAAGAACCTCCTGGCCCAACATTGCCCATAAGGGTTGCTCACTTTGATTTATTGCTTTAATGTTAGTAGATATGAGCTTTTGCCCTGAGTTAATAGCATTTAAGGCATTATTCACTTCATATGATTCAGCTACAAAACCGCTGACTTTTAAATATTCAGATTCACTAATAGTTAAAGTTTGGAAGAAATATGTATAAAGTATAGAAAAAACTGTGGGTGAGATTTGATTGACAGTGGCCTGGCAGCATTAGCAGGCAACCCCATAACGCTCATCAGATTCTGATTCAAATGTTGCTAAATCCAATTATTAGGAATATTTGACGTTGCACTTTTCCAACTGAGAAAACTGTTAAAACTTGTGTTCATGTAGGATCCCACTGCACACAGCAACAAGCTGATTGAGGACACAGGTTTTCAGGGCCTTTAAAACATCCCTGCACTAGAAATCATCAATAAATGAAGCTTTGCCTGAAAAAACTGAAAAGCAAAATCAAATAAGAGAAAATGGATAAAACAAAACATAACTTATTCAGCCAAAAAAATAAATAAATGAATAAAAAAAATAAAAGCCTTTGGGGTGATTGTAGCCCATAGATTAATCCTGAAAAATGACAGCACTGATTACCTGTCAAATACCATTCTGGTGCAGGATAAAGAATAGTTGAAGCAAACATGTGACAACATGTGCAGCGGGCCTCACCTTGTCCCTCTGGTGAGACGTCCATTCCGTGCTTGACCTTCATGTGCCTGCTGAGGTTTCCCTTCAGGTTGAACTTACTGGTGCAGTAAGGACACTTGAAGGGCTTACTGCCAGCATGGAGGTGCATGTGGCCCAGCAAGTTGTACATTCTGTTGAAAGACTTGCCACATACCTGGGGGAGAAAAAAACAAAACAAAATCACAATAAATATTGACATTGGTGAACACAGACATAAACTAATTTAAAGCTATATGTCAAAGTAGCTGGTTGGAGATGGTAGTTAATGACGAAAACATCCTGTGAGATTTTCGTCCACTCGAATGCGAATTTAACTGTAGCCAAACCGCTGATGTCAAAGCATATAACCCTCAAGAACTGCTTCCTAGCAGCACATATTCTCCTGTTACATTAAGTCGAACTGATCATAAATGTGTCATCATATCTCACTTAACACTAAAATTAATTAGAATATCTTACACCTGCTACTATCACCCAGAATATATTCTTTTTTCTGTTTTTCATCATGCTCAAATACTCACCTTGCATTTGAATGGCTTCACAGGCAGGTGGACGATCATGTGGGTCTTTAGGGTCTGTTTCTGGATGAAGCTCTTGAAGCAGACGTGACACTGGAAGGGTCGCACACTGTTGTGGATGAGCATGTGCCTCTTCAGGTTGGCCGACAGGGTGAACTCCCGGGAGCACACGTCACACTTGTGGCCTTTCATCCCCTGCTGAGCCCAAACAGAAGGAAGGGGTTAGTCACTGAAATATATATATATTTTTAAATATCACATTGTTTACTAAAAGTGAGACAGAAGTGGATTTATTGGGCGAGAGAGTGGAAGAGGGGACGGAGGGAGAGACTGAGGCAATGTACCTTGTGGGATGAAAGGGGAAGGTGCATGCCGGTGTTGTAAAAAACAAATTAAAAGTTAGTTATTGTACTTCGGCTCGCTTGTCAGCAGCCGAAACCGCTTGAACAACTTGTGGTGCGGCACACCTATCATGGAGGCAGATAAGACACTTTAAAACCTTTAGCACTAGATTATTGCAAAGTATCAAACCTGCTAATGTGCTACTGTTGATATCAAATGTATCCGCAAAACAACAGGGGAGGTATAACTCAGGCAGACCAAAGAGAGAAACCTCACTCTAATGGCCAGAACAGCTTTTCGGTTGTTACCATGTCATGCAAACACAATGTAAGGACAATGCGCAACGGTGGCAAAGAAACCGGCAATTTTAACGTAATGATATCCACATCCTGCCTGTGAGATGTTGCTAACTTGTTTGACTACGACAAAACCCCAAGGCACTGTAGGTGTATCAAAGCCATTACTTCAGTAGAGCAAAAAGAAAGAGAGCGTCTTTCCACCCGTCCTTATTTTGTTCCCATACTCTCAACCACATGCAACAGGAAATGTGTAAACATTGAGAAGCAGGTCACAAGAGCAGACAATTCACAGCAGCTAAGGCCTTGAGGCTTGTCTAAATAAATGTGCTGCAGCCCCGTACACTCCTCTGCAGTCAATATCAGCCGACAATAAAAGTGGGTCTGAATAACATGGACTCTGGGTTATTGGGAAGAAGAAATATGTACTACAGGTCACTAGTGTGCCGAGAGACCGTGTTTGTATAAGCAGACAAATCTGGCAGACTCGGCCCACCAACCGTCTGCACAACAAATGGTTTGTTGTCCTGTTGTCCACCAGGGGGCGCAGTGAGCAGACAGCAGGCTCAAATACAAGCCACAAAAGAGAACATTCTCTCCACTGAAAATACTGGCTGCTCTCTCATTTCGATGACGAGTGTGGCTTAGGATTTATGTTCCCCTGAAAGTAATCAAATTTAGGTAAATCCTTAAGAATTCAGCATTTTCATTTGTCACTGTGTGTGATTTCTATTAGAAGCCAGCCGAAATGATCTGATCCATCTCTCCATCCATTGCTCTAGCCATTCATGTGCAAGTAAAAGTCTGGCAATTTCTAAAAATTGCCTCATTCAAAAAGGTGAAATGAAGAGTGCGATTTCAAAGAAATGTCATATGTTTTCGCAGAATGACAACCAATAATCAAGGCTTCAAACTGAGGAAGAATTGATCAAAAAAGATAGTCCTGTGGTTATATTAAATTAACTGTGATCTCTCAGCGTCCTTATTTCTCCCTTCCTCACCTGTGTGTGACAGACATTTCATTTAGACGTGGACTGTAATGACAACATGAAGGTTTTCCGATCACGAGGTCATAACATCTGTGCAGGGCAAACTGCATCTTATGCCAAAGAAACGGGTATTTAAAAACATATTTTTAAGTGAAAGCAATTGTTTGTTTTTTTTACATCTTTCAGGAAAATTATCTGGCAACCTGACTTGTTAACATGAACAAACCTCTTTCAAAGCTAGAAAATAAATTCTCTTGATGTCCCCAGGACACACATCCTGGAGTTTGCTGTATTGAATAGTGATGAACTGATGAAGCAATGAACTGATGAACTGTATTCAGGGTGGCTGCATGCAAAACCAAATAGTCACATATCCTGATACAGACGCTACAATGATAAAAGCCCAATATGGATACAAAGAAATCATATAGCACAGTGTGCCCTTGGTATGTTGCTGATGAAGTAGCTTCCTATTATTTCATTTGACTTTATTATATTAGTGCTAGTTAATCTATATTAGAATGGGACATTTAGCAGGTTCTACTTGCTTCTATTCTGACTGACAGAAATTCCAAGGAAGTTGTAGTCACAACAAAAATCCCACATAAAAACAAGACAGGGTGCATAACAGAGTATGGATGCCTGCCAGGGTTAAGTGCTCTTACCTGTCTATGTGACCCAGATCTCAGTGGGCAAAGAACAGAAAGGCCTTTGGACAACAGAGGTGTGGTAGCATCCCTTTGGAGATCCGATAGTGCCTCTTTTTTTGTGTGCGTTTGCTTTTGCTCTCCACTATCATTTGATTTTATGTGACAAAAGAACGACCCATAACAGTCTAATCATCTATACAGGTAATATTTACAGTGTGTCTGTAACTAGAGCAGTCAGGAAGTCTGGAAAGGAGCAGAAGTGTCCGGCGGCGGTGTCAATACCTTATGAGTGAGCGAGTGCTGACGTAGGTGATGGAGCTGCACAAACTCCAGGCCGCACTGGGAGCAGGTGTAAGGCCTCGGGCTCTGGTGCTTCAGGAGGTGGTTCTGGAGCTGGCTACGGTAGGCAAACGACTTGTTGCACTCGGTGCACTGGAAGGTGTGGGGGCCCTGGTGGCTGGTCTGGTGGCGTTTCAGGTGGGCGTAGGTGGGGAACTCCATGCCGCACTGCGAGCAGACGTGGCAACGTCCGCGCTCGTGCTTCACCTCGTGTGCTCGCAGCTCGCTGGGATAGGCGAAGCCGCGGCGGCAGAAGCGGCAGCTGTAGGGCTTGACGTCAGTGTGCTGGAGCATGTGGCGCTTCAGGTGGCTGGTCTGGGTGAAGCCCTTCTTGCAGACGGTGCACTTGTGGGGTCGCGTACCTTGGTGGGTCAGCAGGTGGGTTTGAAGGTGACTGGGCTGCTTGAAGAGCTTCCCGCAATGTGGACAGGCATGTGGTTTGATGCCATTGTGGCCAAGGATGTGTGTGACCAGGTTGTATTTGGAGGTGTAAGATTTATCACACATGCGGCACTTCCAGCGCTTCAGACCATCTCCCACATCTACACAGTAAGATTCATCAATCTGGATGTTGATATCTAGTCGGTCCACTCTGCGGCCGCCGTGCCGACGAGGAGGCTGGGGGTGCGGAGGCTGCTGGTGCTGCCCTCCTCCACTCCCATCTGTCCACATCATGCTCTGGCTGCCATCTTCGTACTCGCTCCCCCCCATGCCCATTTCCGCAGAATCATAGCTGCCCACTTCACTGGTCTGGAAGTAGCTGCTGATGGCTTCCTCCTGCTGTGTGGGCTTCATCATGTTGTTCCCCTGATGTTCTACCTCTTCTTCATCCTCTCTAACGCCTCGACCGTGGCCCCCCATAGGTCGCTGACCCTGCAGTCCTCTGTGGGTCTGCTCCCCTCCTCTGTGGCCCACCTGGGGGGGAGGAGGGTGAACGTGTGTGCTGGGTTGCTGCTGATTGGATGCTTCCCGCTCACACTCTGTACAGTTCTTGTTGGTGCCTCTGAGGGTGGCTGGATCCACCTGTACTAAACCACCTCTGGGAGCCATATTGTTAAGTATGTGGACACAGGAGGACATTGCAGAGTTCACCACTTCCCCTTTCACATGGGACGAGGACACATCACCACCTTGAAGGCTGTGGCGATCGGGGCCAACCATTTTCCCATCCGGATGTTGAGGGGGCCCCTGCTGCCACCTCCTCTGACTGCAGCTGGGTTGCATCTGACCGTCCTCTCCCAAGTTGTCTCCTAGGTAATCGCCGTTGGCTCCAATAAGCTGGTCTGCGTACTCGTAGTCGACTCCGTCTACTGGTGGTGCGGGGGACTCTTTGGGTTCGCCGGTGTAGAAGCCGTTGGGTGCAATGGTAGCTCCAAATACTTCATTCTGGGAGATGAGACCTAGCACGGCGGCCTGGGCCAAGGACAGCACAACTACTGGATCTGTCTGTGTGCCTATGTCCACCAGCCTGGCCATTACCTTGGGCTCACATCTACCCAGGCGCCGGCTCGCCTCCTCCTGGAACAAAAAGAGACATATGCACAGAGAGGAAAAACATCAGCACCGCAAGGAAGAAATTAACAAATATATGTCTGATACAGTCAGAAAATGGGAGATTTTATGACCCATTCTACTGCATGGTATTGTAGGACAAATCAAACTATGGGTTTGTTCTCCGTCATTATCTTATATTTAGTTAAGGGTCTGTTTTGTTGTTTCATTCAATTCCTCAAATCTAACTTATGAACCGAATTGGCTAAGAGAAGCTAAGAAAGCAGTCAGGAACCAAACTACAATATACTGTCCTCGAGTGAGAGTGTGTCCTCCATCAAAAGTGATCCAATAATGACAAAAGGGCGTCGAGACTCATCATCCAATCACAGTGTCTCTTTGAGCTAGTTGTGGAGAGACAGAAGGAGAATGAGACAGAGAGAAACAGAGATTTTGATTTGAAAGATGGTATCACTACGAAGGGTACACAAAGAACAGAGAACATTTCCTCCTACAGAGACTAGCCTCATCCCAAATCAACGGTTCTGGTACAAGAAGTCAACCTGAATCAAGACTGCCCAAAGGCAAACATTTAGATCTACTGACTGAGATGCAGGAACTATGAAAGACACCATCCTATGTGTTGTGTGTTGTGGGGGGGGGCATTAGATGGTCTACTGATCAACACACAAACACACACGCTCAAGAAGTGCAGGGGGGGGAATAGGATGAAAAAACTGAGCAAGATTAACAAATGAAAAAAAGAGAAAAGAATAGAAAAGCAGGAAAGGAGACAAAAACAGGAGAGCAGAGCGAGAACAGAGAGGGTAAAAAGAGGAAAGAGCAGAGACAGAGGGTGGGAGAGAAGCAGGAGAGAGAGAGAGAGAGCAGGCAAGAGTCTAGTGGAGGGGGGAGAGGGAGGAAAAGAAAAAAGAGAAAATGAAAGGTAGAGGGAGAGTGAAGGAGAGATAAGGAGAGAGAGAGAGAGAGGGGAAAAAAACACTGGAGAGGGAGGGAGGGGAGGGTTGAGTGAAAGAGTGAGAGGGTGAGTGTGAGGCAGCAGTCAAAAGAGAGCAAGAGGAAGAAAGAGAAAGAAAGATATGTAGAGACAGAGAGAAGGAGGGAGGGAGAGGCAGTGAGCAACCAGGAGACAGAAGGAGAAAGAAAATGACAAAATGAAAGCCAGACAGAATGAAAATTAAAAATTGTGAAGTGAAAAAAGGCGAGCAAGAGGAGAGGGAAAAAAAAAAAAAAGGAATGAAGAAGAGTTGAGAAAAGCTGAAAAGAGGGCGACTAGAGGAGATCATAATGAGGTAATGCCAGAGACCATTCATAAATTGTGGGAAATAAGACATCGGCAAACGGCAACTTTAAAAACAAAGAAAAGCTACGAAAGAATCGAAGCATCCCTGCAGTTTCCCACCTGTCTCTCAGCTGGGAATGTGATCGGCCCATGTTGCCCACCACCTCAGCACACCACCACTTAACATGCTACGAGTGCGAGCCAATAAACTCACCACGCTCCTCCTGCTGTGAGGTTTCAGGTGCTTTAAGGATCTCATTCTTCAGTGCAAGTGTTGAGTGAGAATAGGCTGTGTTCGCCTCCTATTTATACGTGGTGGGATGAGGGGAGGCGGGGCTTACACTGCCAGCCTCCACCCCTCTTCTTCTTCTGCTTCTTCAGCACAGTTTCGGTAGTGACTCTGGTCACAACCAGCAAACACAGACCAGACGCAAACAAACAAACAAATATTCCTCTGGAAATCGAGCGTGTGGCCAGTAGGTTTAAAAACAAACAAACAAACAAACCAAAAAAAAGCTCATATTTCACTGACGCACAAGGCTTCTTGATAGTTTGATGATAAATGGGCTAAGTCACCTCAAAGTCACAAGACACATACACACTCCGACAAGAAAAATAAAATCAACATCATATCAGTCTGAAATTATGGATCCACCAGGCTGCCTCCCGCCTCACTCGCCCTCCTTCCTTCCATCTCCGTCTGTCATTCTTTGTCTTTGTTTCTGCCTATCCCTGTCTGTCTCTCTTCCTTTATCTGTTTATTCCTGTAGCTCCATCTATCGCTGAGTCCTTTTCTGTGTCTCCTCCATGCATCTCACTCTCTCGCTCTCTCTCTCTCTCTGCGCCTTTGTATCTTTCACTCTCTCATTTATCAAGTAAGGTTTATGAGTACGGAAAAAGTGTTGGAAGATTGTTTCGTGCACAGACTTGGATGCAAGTATGTGATAGGAGAGGGGAGGAAGAGAGAGAGGGAGAGAAAGAGATGGAAGGTGACTGACAAGGAGATGAGCAAATGGGGGGGGGAGAGAGAGAGAGAGAAGATGGAGAAAGGAGGAGGAGGGGGGAGTGGAAGGAAAGAATACTGAAGGAAAAGAGAGGGGAGGGGTGGAGAGAGACAGAAAGAGAGAGGAGAGAGAGAAAGAGACAGAGGGGGATGGGAAGAGTGGAGCAGAATGCGGTAAAAGAATAAGAAGAAATGGAAGATGGATGGAGGGAATGAACAGATCAAATGAGAGATATGGGAGAGAATAAAAAAGGTATTGTGCTACTCTTAATGATGCATCCAACAGGCCATCGTTGCCCTCTGTCCTTGCCTCAATCACACACACACAAGGCCACTGATTGACACCTCGGGAAACATCGAGGTTTCGAGTGTGAAGAACTTTCACCTCTTTCCGCGTCGTCTCGCGACAAGCGCACCGGCAGCAAAATTAGGGCCGCGTGGAGAGATGAAATAGCCACGGCGAGGCGAGACGGTGCCAAACGGTGGCCTGAGAGTCCACAAAGGTCATGCATATCCTGCACGGAAGCTGAATAAGAAAATGGGAATCAAATGACTGACTAACACTTCCTCCTGAGAAATGACTGAATGCATCACACATTTTGAAACAAACACTGTGGTTGGGGTCAGCACATGAAAGGGTGCAAAATGGACAACCCAAAGCCTTGCTGGCCTTTAGCCTTTTGCTGGAATTCCCCGAGACGATGTGAAGCTGCCAAGAGCGAATGGACAGTTGACTGTATATGTCGAGGCTAATGTGCATTAATAATGAGTGTATGAGCCCACGCCGTGTGTACCGAAGGTGTGTTCTCTCGCCAACATGTTGAACATTCATTTCCATAAAGTGTGTTTACAATGGGCTAGCAAGATATTGGCTTTTCCTTTTTCAGCGTTGCCACTTTTCAAGCTGGAGCAGTTTTACATGGCTCCCGTGAAAAAAAATGAACGCAGTGAAACACTGTGACTCTAGGTGGAGGGGTGGTGCATTTGCTGAACCGCCTAATGTTCAACACATGAAAAGACACAGCTGATGATCGCTTTGAGAAACCAAGGGGATCGAATCAAAATCTGAAAGAGATGGTGAGGAAAACGGATGAGAGAACGTTACTATAAAATTTAATCCTCAGTATGTCATGTGTATGATTGCGGCTTGGATCGTAAAAGAAAAATGCAAAAGCTATACGTTTCATTCACCAACTTGAAATCATGAACTAGGTTTGCTCGATTGGAATTAGAGCTAAAACCATTTGTGGATTAATAGTCGATCGGCAAAACTATTTGATAATCAATCATTTAACACTTTCTGAAGCAAAACGTCAGGCATTCTTGCCTATTATATTTTCTGTGGTTTTGGACAAAACAAGACATTTAATGACATCTTGGAAAAATTGATGGAAATTTTTTTTTTTTTTTTTTTTTACATTTTACAAAACTAAATGTTTAATCAATTACTCAAGAAAACGAATAACTTAGAAACCAACCAGCATCACCAGTATTTTTGCTTCTTTTACCCTTTGTTTAGGTGGACTCTGCTGGTAAAAGGATTTCTAAAACGATACCTGGGAATCATAAGTAAAAAGTAAACTCAAGAATTTTTGGGAAAATTTTCTTTGCAACTAATTTGTGGCTGTCGTGCAGCACTAGTGTAGGTGGTAAATTTGTGCATTTGTTTCCAAACCTGTCCAATAAAAACAATCAAGATTTTTTTTATCCCATAACAATTATTTCTTATTAATTATGTCATAATTAGACTCTCTTCATTTTCCATTTTCTCAGTGTGGCTGGCCGGCTGATAGTCATGTCTTACAGAAGGTTAACAACATTTATAAAACTATACATTTTAAACGAGGAACGTCTCACTGGTTCATATGGACGTGCACAGTCAGAAATACTGAGAGAGCCGAGACGTAACGAGTGGGGGTGTCCTGCCTCTACTTTGTGCCTCACTGATTTCCATGTTTTTCACCCACAAAATAAAAAAAATAAAAAAACTTTCCACAAATAGTTGACGTTCTCTGTGGTAATGCTCCAACCCACCTCCTGTCAATCACCACAGTCGAGCACAAAAAAGAAAAACACAAGCTGCGTCCACTGAATATTGTCTGTAACATAACATTTTGCTCGATTTTGAAATCATGGAAATTAAACTCCAGCACTCTTAATTGCTTTCACCTAAAAACTCATAACCGCCTTAAAATGATTTCAACTTTTGCTTTACAGTTGCTAAAAAGATTCTTCCAACTGATGGTTGCCTGTGATCACACAGATACACAGAGATACTTGTGCATTAACAGGAAACTAAACGGACCATTCTCCCAACATGCCATCTCTCAAGCTGAACTCCTGCTTTCGTGGGTCCCGTACACAAACTCAGCATCTCGGCATTTAAAATGTGAGATTTGATTATGGGTAAGGCAGCTTTATAAATGAGTAAGACTTTCCCACAAAAAGGAAGTAAAACACAATTTGGGATCCCATTACTTTGCAGTACATGCATACAGCACAACAAACTTCCAAAACACATTTAGATTTGCGCATTTACCAAAATGAACCTGGGCCAAAGTGACAAAGTCTGCTTCTGATGCGAGGCCTCGTTTCTAGCCGTATGGTCAAAAGCAAAATGTGCATCTTTTCTTTGTTTAGCAGCGCTCACAGTTTCCTACAGATACAATCAAATGGGAGCAGGAAGTGAAACCTGACCAAACGCGGCTGCTCGAGATACATTCTGATGCCAGGGGTAAACTGTTTTCGGTCTCAGCTCATTCTGGATATATCCGGACAAAAAGACATGGTCCAGATGGAGCTGGCTGCCTTTGACCTATGGTGTCCACCACAGAGACACCGAGAGACAGTTTGGTCATAGCCGTCTTTGCAGGCAGCCATGTTAGCTCCACATTCCCGCTCTGTGCGTCCATGACTTCTGATTTAAAGTCATACATCATACGTCAACCATTACTATATATCAGTGTTAGAACAATCAGTAATAGTGCTGAAACAATTAATTGATCAAATCAATCAGGAGAAAATTAATAGCCAACAATTTTGATAATCAATCGTTTATTTATTGAACAAAAATGGCAAACATTCACTGGTTCCAGCTGTGCAGATGGAGCAGCTCAGTTTACGAGGGCCATCCTCTCTCTGAATGTGAGAGTTGAGGCATTCACCTGGTTTATCTAGTTTACATTCCCGGGAGGATGGCATCTGTAATTTGTGGCCGTTTTGTAGCCCGGCAAGTTAGCCACTTGTTGAATATAGACAACAAGGAGCAACCACCATGTCGGGGTAAACGGCTAGCTGTGGGGCAGACTGGTGGCTGGCAGTTATATTTGGGTTAATGTGAATAACAGAGGCCAGTAAATGGCTCCATAGATGGATGGGTTAAATAAGAAACAAATATGTAATGATGGGTAGAGAAGCTTTGATTGTAGAATTATAATTGTTCCTCTCCTTGATTTGTTTGTTTTTTCTGATAGAAAACAGTTTTTTTTAAATAAAG